>CAKAJA020000466.1:0-261757 GCA_916610235.2 Lasioglossum morio | reverse complement strand
TTATACGTTATACGTTATACGTTATACGTTATACGTTATACGTTATACGTTATACGTTATACGTTATACGTTATACGTTATACGTTATACGTTATACGTTATACGTTATACGTTATACGTTATACATTATACGTTATACGTTATACGTTACACGTTATACGTTATACGTTATAAGTAAATTCTTTATATATTTAACGTTATACGTTATACGTTATACGTAATACGTTATACGTTATACGTGATACGTTATACGTTGTACGTTATACGTTATACGTTATACGTTATACGTTATACGTTATACATTATACGTTATACGTTATACGTTACACGTTATACGTTATACGTTATAAGTAAATTCTTTATATGTTTAACGTTATACATTATACGTTATACGTTATACGTTATACGTTATACCTTAAACGTTATACGTTATACGTTGTACGTTATACGTTATACGTTATACGTTATACGTTATACGTTATACGTTATACGTTATACGTTATAAGTTATACGTTATACGTTATACGTTATACGTTATACGTTATACGTTATACGTTATACGTTATACGTTATACGTTATACGTTATACGTTATACGTTATACGTTATACGTTATACGTTATACGTTATACGTTATACGTTATACGTTATACGTTATACGTTATACGTTATACGTTATACGTTATACGTTATACGTTATACGTTATACGTTATACGTTATACGTTATACGTTATACGTTATACCTTATACGTTATACGTTATACGTTATACGTTATACGTTATACGTTGTACGTTATACGTTATACGTTATACGTTATACGTTATACGTTATACGTTATACGTTATACATTATACGTTATACGTTATACGTTACACGTTATACGTTATACGTTATAAGTAAATTCTTTATATGTTTAACGTTATACCTTATACGTTATACGTTATACGTTATACGTTATACGTTATACGTTGTACGTTATACGTTATACGTTATACGTTATACGTTATACGTTATACGTTATACGTTATACGTTATACGTGATACGTTATACGTTGTACGTTATACGTTATACGTTATACGTTATACGTTATACGTTATACGTTATACATTATACGTTATACGTTATACGTTACACGTTATACGTTATACGTTATAAGTAAATTCTTTATATGTTTAACGTTATACATTATACGTTATACGTTATACGTTATACGTTATACGTTATACGTTATACGTTATACGTTATACGTTATACGTTATACGTTATACGTTATACGTTATACGTTATACGTTACACGTTATACGTTATACGTTATAAGCAAATTCTTTATATGTTTAAGGTTATACGTTATACGTTGTACGTTGTACGTTCTACGTTATACGTTATACGTTATACGTTATACGTTATACGTTATACGTTATACGTTATACGTTATACGTTATACGTTATACGTTACACGTTATACGTTATACGTTGTAAGTAAATTCTTTATATGTTTAACGTTATACGTTATACGTTGTACGTTATACGTTATACGTTATACGTTATACGTTATACGTTATACGTTATAAGTTATACGTTATACGTTATACGTTATACGTTATACGTTATACGTTATACGTTATACGTTATACGTTATACGTTATACGTTATACGTTATACGTTATACGTTATACGTTATACGTTATACGTTATACGTTATATGTTTAACGTTATACGTTATACGTTGTACGTTGTACGTGATAGGTTATACATTATACGTTATACGTTATACGTTATACCTTAAACGTTATACCTTAAACGTTATACGTTATACGTTGTACGTTATACGTCATACATTATACGTTATACGTTATACGTTATACGTTATATGTTATAAGTTATACGTTATACGTTATACGTTATACGTTATACGTTATACGTTATACGTTATACGTTATACGTTATACGTTATACGTTATACGTTATACGTTATACGTTATACGTTATACGTTATACGTTATACGTTATACGTTATACGTTATACGTTATACGTTATACGTTATACGTTATACGTTATACGTTATATGTTTAACGTTATACGTTATACGTTGTACGTTGTACGTGATAGGTTATACATTATACGTTATACGTTATACGTTATACCTTAAACGTTATACCTTAAACGTTATACGTTATACGTTGTACGTTATACGTCATACATTATACGTTATACGTTATACGTTATATGTTATAAGTTATACGTTATACGTTATACGTTATACGTTATACGTTATACGTTATACGTTATACGTTATACGTTATACGTTATACGTTATACGTTATACGTTATACGTTATACGTTATACGTTATACGTTATACGTTATACGTTATACGTTATACGTTATACGTTATACGTTATACGTTATACGTTATACGTTATACGTTATACGTTATACGTTATACGTTATACGTTATACGTTATACGTTATACGTTATACGTTATACGTTATACGTTATACGTTATACGTTATACGTTATACGTTATACGTTATACGTTATACGTTATACGTTATACGTTATACGTTATACGTTATACGTTATACGTTATACGTTATACGTTATACGTTATACGTTATACGTTATACGTTATACGTTATACGTTATACGTTATACGTTATACGTTATACGTTATACGTTATACGTTATACGTTATACGTTATACGTTATACGTTATACGTTATACGTTATACGTTATACGTTATACGTTATACGTTATACGTTATACGTTATACGTTATACGTTATACGTTGTACGTTATACGTTATACGTTATACGTTATACGTTATACGTTATACGTTATAAGTTATACGTTATACGTTATACGTTATACGTTATACGTTATACGTTATACGTTATACGTTATACGTTATACGTTATACGTTATACGTTATACGTTATACGTTATACGTTATACGTTATACGTTATACGTTATACGTTATACGTTATACGTTATACGTTATTCGTTATACGTTATATGTTTAACGTTATACGTTATACGTTGTACGTTGTACGTGATAGGTTATACATTATACGTTATACGTTATACGTTATACCTTAAACGTTATACGTTATACGTTATACGTTATACGTTATACGTTATACGTTATACGTTATACGTAATACGTTATACGTTATACGTTATACGTTGTATGTTTAACGTTATACGTTATACGTTGTACGTTGTACGTGATAGGTTATACATTATACGTTATACGTTATACGTTATACCTTAAACGTTATACGTTATACGTTATACGTTATACGTTATACGTTATACGTTATACGTTATACGTTATACGTTGTACGTTATACGTTATACGTTATACGTTATACGTTATACGTTATACGTTATACGTTATAAGTTATACGTTATACGTTATACGTTATACGTTATACGTTATACGTTATACGTTATACGTTATACGTTATACGTTATACGTTATACGTTATACGTTATACGTTATACGTTATACGTTATACGTTATACGTTATACGTTATACGTTATACGTTATATGATTAACGTTATACGTTATACGTTGTACGTTGTACGTGATAGGTTATACATTATACGTTATATGTTATACGTTATACCTTAAACGTTATACGTTATACGTTATACGTTATACGTTATACGTTATACGTTATACGTTATACGTTATACGTTATACGTTATATGTTTAACGTTATACGTTATACGTTGTACGTTGTACGTGATAGGTTATACATTATACGTTATACGTTATACGTTATACCTTAAACGTTATACGTTATACGTTGTACGTTATACGTTATACATTATACGTTATACGTTATACGTTATACGTTATACGTTATACGTTATACGTTATACGTTATACGTTATACGTTATACGTTATATGTTTAACGTTATACGTTATACGTTGTACGTTGTACGTGATAGGTTATACATTATACGTTATATGTTATACGTTATACCTTAAACGTTATACGTTATACGTTATACGTTATACGTTATACGTTATACGTTATACGTTATACGTTATACGTTATACGTTATACGTTATACGTTATATGTTTAACGTTATACGTTATACGTTGTACGTTGTACGTGATAGGTTATACATTATACGTTATACGTTATACGTTATACCTTAAACGTTATACGTTATACGTTGTACGTTATACGTTATACATTATACGTTATACGTTATACGTTATACGTTATATGTTATAAGTTATACGTTATACGTTATACGTTATACGTTATACGTTATACGTTATACGTTATACGTTATACGTTATACGTTATACGTTATACGTTATACGTTATACGTTATACGTTATACGTTATACGTTATACGTTATACGTTATACGTTATACGTTATACGTTATACGTTATACGTTATACGTTATACGTTATACGTTATACGTTATACGTTATACGTTATACGTTATACGTTATACGTTATACGTTATACGTTATACGTTATACGTTATACGTTATACGTTATACGTTATACGTTATACGTTATACGTTATACGTTATGCGTTATACGTTATACGTTATACGTTATACGTTATACGTTATACGTTATACGTTATACGTTATACGTTATACGTTATACGTTATACGTTATACGTTATACGTTATACGTTATACGTTATACGTTATACGTTATACGTTATACGTTATACGTTATACGTTATACGTTATACGTTATACGTTATACGTTATACGTTATACGTTATATGTTTAACGTTATACGTTATACGTTATACGTTATACGTTATACGTTATACGTTATACGTTATACGTTATACGTAATACGTTATACGTTATACGTTATACGTTATACGTTATACGTTATACGTTATATGTTTAACGTTATACGTTATACGTTGTACGTTGTACGTGATAGGTTATACATTATACGTTATACGTTATACGTTATACCTTAAACGTTATACGTTATACGTTATACGTTATACGTTATACGTTATACGTTATACGTTATACGTTGTACGTTATACGTTATACGTTATACGTTATACGTTATACGTTATACGTTATAAGTTATACGTTATACGTTATACGTTATACGTTATACGTTATACGTTATACGTTATACGTTATACGTTATACGTTATTCGTTATACGTTATATGTTTAACGTTATACGTTATACGTTGTACGTTGTACGTGATAGGTTATACATTATACGTTATACGTTATACGTTATACCTTAAACGTTATACGTTATACGTTGTACGTTATACGTTATACGTTATACGTTATACGTTATACGTTATACGTTATACGTTATACGTTATACGTTATACGTTATACGTTATACGTTATACGTTATACGTTATACGTTATACGTTATACGTTATACGTTATATGTTTAACGTTATACGTTATACGTTGTACGTTGTACGTGATAGGTTATACATTATACGTTATACGTTATACGTTATACCTTAAACGTTATACGTTATACGTTATACGTTATACGTTATACGTTATACGTTATACGTTATACGTTATACGTTATACGTTATACGTTATACGTTATACGTTATACGTTATACGTTATACGTTATACGTTATACGTTATACGTTATACGTTATACGTTATACGTTATACGTTATACGTTATACGTTATACGTTATACGTTATACGTTATACGTTATACGTTATACGTTATACGTTATACGTTATACGTTATACGTTATACGTTATACGTTATACGTTTAACATTATACGTTATACGTTATACGTTATACGTTATACGTTATACGTTATACGTTATACATTATACGTTATACGTTATACGTTATACGTTATACGTTATACGTTATACGTTATACGTTATACGTTATACGTTATACGTTATACGTTATACGTTATACGTTATACGTTATACGTTATACGTTATACGTTATACGTTATACGTTATACGTTATACGTTATACGTTATACGTTATACGTTATACGTTATACGTTATACGTTATACGTTATACGTTATACGTTATACGTTATACGTTATACGTTATACGTTATACGTTATACGTTATACGTTATGCGTTATGCGTTATGCGCTATGCGTTATGCGTTAAGCGTGATACGTTATGCTTATGCGTTATGCGTTATGAGTTATACGTTATGCGTTATGCGTTATGCGTTATGCGTTATATGTTATGCGTTATGCGTTAAGCGTTATGCGTTTTGCGTTATGCGTTATGCGTTATGCGTTATGCGTTATGCGTTATGCGTTATGCGTTATGCGTTATGCGTTATGCGTTATGCGTTATGCGTTATGCGTTATGCGTTATGTGTTATGTGTTATACGTTATACGTTATACGTTATACGTTATACGTTATACGTTATACGTTATACGTTATACGTTATACGTTATACGTTATACGTTATACGTTATACGTTATACGTTATACGTTATACGTTATACGTTATACGTTATACGTTATACGTTATACGTTATACGTTATACGTTATACGTTATACGTTATACGTTATACGTTATACGTTATACGTTATACGTTATACGTTATACGTTATACGTTATACGTTATACGTTATACGTTATACGTTATACGTTATACGTTATACGTTATACGTTATACGTTATACGTTATACGTTATACGTTATACGTTATACGTTATACGTTATACGTTATACGTTATACGTTATACGTTATACGTTATACGTTATACGTTATACGTTATACGTTATACGTTATACGTTATACGTTATACGTTATACGTTATACGTTATACGTTATACGTTATACGTTATACGTTATACGTTATACGTTATACGTTATACGTTATACGTTATACGTTATACGTTATATGTTTAACGTTATACGTTATACGTTATACGTTATACGTTATACGTTATACGTTATACGTTATACGTTATACGTAATACGTTATACGTTATACGTTATACGTTATACGTTATACGTTATACGTAATACGTTATACGTTATACGTTATACGTTATACGTTATACGTTATACGTTATATGTTTAACGTTATACGTTATACGTTGTACGTTGTACGTGATAGGTTATACATTATACGTTATACGTTATACGTTATACCTTAAACGTTATACGTTATACGTTATACGTTATACGTTATACGTTATACGTTATACGTTATACGTTGTACGTTATACGTTATACGTTATACGTTATACGTTATACGTTATACGTTATAAGTTATACGTTATACGTTATACGTTATACGTTATACGTTATACGTTATACGTTATACGTTATACGTTATACGTTATTCGTTATACGTTATATGTTTAACGTTATACGTTATACGTTGTACGTTGTACGTGATAGGTTATACATTATACGTTATACGTTATACGTTATACCTTAAACGTTATACGTTATACGTTGTACGTTATACGTTATACGTTATACGTTATACGTTATACGTTATACGTTATACGTTATACGTTATACGTTATACGTTATACGTTATACGTTATATGTTTAACGTTATACGTTATACGTTGTACGTTGTACGTGATAGGTTATACATTATACGTTATACGTTATACGTTATACCTTAAACGTTATACGTTATACGTTGTACGTTATACGTTATACATTATACGTTATACGTTATACGTTATACGTTATATGTTATAAGTTATACGTTATACGTTATACGTTATACGTTATACGTTATACGTTATACGTTATACGTTATACGTTATACGTTATACGTTATACGTTATACGTTATACGTTATACGTTATACGTTATACGTTATACGTTATACGTTATACGTTATACGTTATACGTTATACGTTATACGTTATACGTTATACGTTATACGTTATACGTTATACGTTATACGTTATACGTTATACGTTATACGTTATACGTTATACGTTATACGTTATACGTTATACGTTATACGTTATACGTTATACGTTATACGTTATACGTTATACGTTATACGTTATACGTTATACGTTATACGTTATACGTTATACGTTATACGTTATACGTTATACGTTATACGTTATACGTTATACGTTATACGTTATACGTTATACGTTATACGTTATACGTTATACGTTATACGTTATACGTTATACGTTATACGTTATACGTTATACGTTATACGTTATACGTTATACGTTATACGTTATACGTTATATGTTTAACGTTATACGTTATACGTTATACGTTATACGTTATACGTTATACGTTATACGTTATACGTTATACGTAATACGTTATACGTTATACGTTATACGTTATACGTTATACGTTATACGTTATATGTTTAACGTTATACGTTATACGTTGTACGTTGTACGTGATAGGTTATACATTATACGTTATACGTTATACGTTATACCTTAAACGTTATACGTTATACGTTATACGTTATACGTTATACGTTATACGTTGTACGTTATACGTTATACGTTATACGTTATACGTTATACGTTATACGTTATAAGTTATACGTTATACGTTATACGTTATACGTTATACGTTATACGTTATACGTTATACGTTATACGTTATACGTTATACGTTATACGTTATTCGTTATACGTTATATGTTTAACGTTATACGTTATACGTTGTACGTTGTACGTGATAGGTTATACATTATACGTTATACGTTATACGTTATACCTTAAACGTTATACGTTATACGTTGTACGTTATACGTTATACGTTATACGTTATACGTTATACGTTATACGTTATACGTTATACGTTATACGTTATACGTTATACGTTATACGTTATACGTTATACGTTATACGTTATATGTTTAACGTTATACGTTATACGTTGTACGTTGTACGTGATAGGTTATACATTATACGTTATACGTTATACGTTATACCTTAAACGTTATACGTTATACGTTATACGTTATACGTTATACGTTATACGTTATACGTTATACGTTATACGTTATACGTTATACGTTATACGTTATACGTTATACGTTATACGTTATACGTTATACGTTATACGTTATACGTTATACGTTATACGTTATACGTTATACGTTATACGTTATACGTTATACGTTATACGTTATACGTTATACGTTATACGTTATACGTTATAAGTTATACGTTATACGTTATACGTTATACGTTATACGTTATACGTTATACGTTATACGTTATACGTTATACGTTATACGTTATACGTTATACGTTATACGTTATACGTTATACGTTATACGTTATACGTTATACGTTATACGTTATACGTTATACGTTATACGTTATACGTTATACGTTATACGTTATACGTTATACGTTATACGTTATACGTTATACGTTATACGTTATACGTTATACGTTATACGTTATACGTTATACGTTATACGTTATACGTTATACGTTATACGTTATACGTTATACGTTATACGTTATACGTTATACGTTATACGTTATACGTTATACGTTATACGTTATACGTTATACGTTATACGTTATACGTTATATGTTTAACGTTATACGTTATACGTTGTACGTTGTACGTGATAGGTTATACATTATACGTTATACGTTATACGTTATACCTTAAACGTTATACGTTATACGTTATACGTTATACGTTATACGTTATACGTTATACGTTATACGTTATACGTTATACGTTATACGTTATACGTTATACGTTATACGTTATACGTTATACGTTATACGTTATACGTTATACGTTATACGTTATACGTTATACGTTATACGTTATACGTTATACGTTATACGTTATACGTTATACGTTATACGTTATACGTTTAACATTATACGTTATACGTTATACGTTATACGTTATACGTTATACGTTATACATTATACGTTATACGTTATACGTTATACGTTATACGTTATACGTTATACGTTATACGTTATACGTTATACGTTATACGTTATACGTTATACGTTATACGTTATACGTTATACGTTATACGTTATACGTTATACGTTATACGTTATACGTTATACGTTATACGTTATACGTTATACGTTATACGTTATACGTTATACGTTATACGTTATACGTTATACGTTATACGTTATACGTTATACGTTATGCGTTATGCGTTATGCGCTATGCGTTATGCGTTAAGCGTGATACGTTATGCTTATGCGTTATGCGTTATGAGTTATACGTTATGCGTTATGCGTTATGCGTTATGCGTTATATGTTATGCGTTATGCGTTAAGCGTTATGCGTTTTGCGTTATGCGTTATGCGTTATGCGTTATGCGTTATGCGTTATGCGTTATGCGTTATGCGTTATGCGTTATGCGTTATGCGTTATGCGTTATGCGTTATGCGTTATGTGTTATGTGTTATACGTTTGCGTTATGCGTTAGGCGTGATGCGTTATGCTTTATGCGTTATGCGTTATGCGTTATGCGTTATGCGTTATGCGTTATGCGTTATGCGTTATGCGTTATGCGCTATGCGTTATGCGTTAAGCGTGATGCGTTATGCTTATGCGTTATGCGTTATGAGTTATACGTTATGCGTTATGCGTTATGCGTTATGCGTTATGCGTTATGCGTTGTGCGCTATGCGTTATGCGTTCTGTGTTGTGCGTTGTGCGTTATGCTTTATGCGTTATGCGTTATGCGTTATGCGTTATGCGTTATGCGTTATGCGTTATGCGTACTGCGTTGTTCGTTATGCATTGTGCGTTATGCGTTATGCGTTATGGGTTATGCGTTATGCGTTATGCGTTATGCGTTATGCGTTATGCGTTATGAGTCATGAGTTATAAGTTATGCGTAATGCGTTATGCGTTATGCGTTATGCGTTATGCGTTATCCGTTATGCGTTATGCTTTATGCGTTATACGTTATGAGTTATGCGTTATGCGTTATGCGTTATGCGTTATGCGTTATGCGTTATGCGTTATGCGTTATGCGTTATGCGTTATGCGTTATGCGTTATGCGTTATGCGTTATGCGTTATGCGTTATGCGTTATACGGTTTGAGTTATGCGTTATGCGTTATACGGTTTGAGTTATGCGTTATGCGTTATACGTTATTGGTTTATGCGTTATGCGTTATGCGTCATGCGTTATGCGTTATGCGTTCTGCGTTGTTCGTTATGCGTTATGCGTTGGGCGTAATACGTTTGCGTTATGCGTTATGCGTTATGGGTTATGTTTTATGCGTTATGCGTTATGCGTTATGCGTTATGCGTTGTGCGTTATGCGTTATGCGTTTTGCGTTATGCGTTATGCGTTATGCGTTATGGGTTATGTTTTATGCGTTATGCGTTATGCATTTTGCGTTATGCGTTATGAGTTATGCGTTATGCGTTATGAGTTATGCGTTATGCGTTATACGGTTTGAGTTATGCGTTATGCGTTATACGGTTTGAGTTATGCGTTATACGTTATTGGTTTATGCGTTATGCGTTATGCGTTATGCGTTATGCGTTATACGGTTTGAGTTATGCGTTATGCGTTATACGGTTTGAGTTATGCGTTATGCGTTATACGTTATTGGTTTATGCGTTATGCGTTATGCGTTATGCGTTTTGCGTTATGCGTTATGCGTTATACGTTTTGCGTTATGCGTTATGCGTTATGCGTTATGCGTTATGCGTTATGCGTTTTGCGTTATGCGTTATGCGTTATGCGTTATGCGTTATGCGTTATGCGTTATGCGCTATGCGTTATGCGTTAAGCGTGATGCGTTATGCTTATGCGTTATGCGTTATGAGTTATACGTTATGCGTTATGCGTTATGCGTTATGCGTTATATGTTATGCGTTATGCGTTAAGCGTTATGCGTTTTGCGTTATGCGTTATGCGTTATGCGTTATGCGTTATGCGTTATGCGTTATGCGTTATGCGTTATGCGTTGTGCGCTATGCGTTATGCGTTCTGTGTTGTGCGTTGTGCGTTATGCTTTATGCGTTATGCGTTATGCGTTATGCGTTATGCGTTATGCGTTATGCGTTATGCGTTATGCGTACTGCGTTGTTCGTTATGCATTGTGCGTTATGCGTTATGCGTTATGGGTTATGCGTTATGCGTTATGCGTTATGCGTTATGCGTTATGCGTTATGAGTCATGAGTTATAAGTTATGCGTAATGCGTTATGCGTTATGCGTGATGCGTTATGCGTTATCCGTTATGCGTTATGCTTTATGCGTTATACGTTATGAGTTATGCGTTATGCGTTATGCGTTATGCGTTATGCGTTATGCGTTATGCGTTATGCGTTATGCGTTATGCGTTATGCGTTATGCGTTATGCGTTATGCGTTATGCGTTATGCGTTATGCGTTATACGGTTTGAGTTATGCGTTATGCGTTATACGGTTTGAGTTATGCGTTATGCGTTATACGTTATTGGTTTATGCGTTATGCGTTATGCGTCATGCGTTATGCGTTATGCGTTCTGCGTTGTTCGTTATGCGTTATGCGTTGGGCGTAATACGTTTGCGTTATGCGTTATGCGTTATGCGTTATGGGTTATGTTTTATGCGTTATGCGTTATGCGTTATGCGTTATGCGTTGTGCGTTATGCGTTATGCGTTTTGCGTTATGCGTTATGCGTTATGCGTTATGGGTTATGTTTTATGCGTTATGCGTTATGCATTTTGCGTTATGCGCCATGCGTTATGCGTTATGAGTTATGCGTTATGCGTTATGAGTTATGCGTTATGCGTTATACGGTTTGAGTTATGCGTTATGCGTTATACGGTTTGAGTTATGCGTTATACGTTATTGGTTTATGCGTTATGCGTTATGCGTTATGCGTTATGCGTTATACGGTTTGGTTTATGCGTTATGCGTTATGCGTTATGCGTTTTGCGTTATGCGTTATGCGTTATACGTTTTGCGTTATGCGTTATGCGTTATGCGTTATGCGTTGTGCGTTATGCGTTATGCGTTTTGCGTTATGCGTCATGCGTTATGCGTTATGGGTTATGTTTTATGCGTTATACGTTATACGTTATACGTTATACGTTATACGTTATACGTTATACGTTATACGTTATACGTTATACGTTATACGTTATACGTTATACGTTATACGTTATACGTTATATGTTTAACGTTATACGTTATACGTTGTACGTTGTACGTGATAGGTTATACATTATACGTTATACGTTATACGTTATACCTTAAACGTTATACGTTATACGTTATACGTTATACGTTATACGTTATACGTTATACGTTATACGTTATACGTTATACGTTATACGTTATACGTTATACGTTATACGTTATACGTTATACGTTATACGTTATACGTTATACGTTATACGTTATACGTTTAACATTATACGTTATACGTTATACGTTATACGTTATACGTTATACGTTATACATTATACGTTATACGTTATACGTTATACGTTATACGTTATACGTTATACGTTATACGTTATACGTTATACGTTATACGTTATACGTTATACGTTATACGTTATACGTTATACGTTATGCGTTATGCGTTATGCGCTATGCGTTATGCGTTAAGCGTGATACGTTATGCTTATGCGTTATGCGTTATGAGTTATACGTTATGCGTTATGCGTTATGCGTTATGCGTTATATGTTATGCGTTATGCGTTAAGCGTTATGCGTTTCGCGTTATGCGTTATGCGTTATGCGTTATGCGTTATGCGTTATGCGTTATGCGTTATGCGTTATGCGTTATGTGTTATGTGTTATACGTTTGCGTTATGCGTTAGGCGTGATGCGTTATGCTTTATGCGTTATGCGTTATGCGTTATGCGTTATGCGTTATGCGTTATGCGTTATGCGTTATGCGTTATGCGCTATGCGTTATGCGTTAAGCGTGATGCGTTATGCTTATGCGTTATGCGTTATGAGTTATACGTTATGCGTTATGCGTTATGCGTTATGCGTTATGCGTTATATGTTATGCGTTATGCGTTAAGCGTTATGCGTTTTGCGTTATGCGTTATGCGTTATGCGTTATGCGTTATGCGTTATGCGTTATGCGTTATGCGTTATGCGTTATGCGTTGTGCGCTATGCGTTATGCGTTCTGTGTTGTGCGTTGTGCGTTATGCTTTATGCGTTATGCGTTATGCGTTATGCGTTATGCGTTATGCGTTATGCGTTATGCGTACTGCGTTGTTCGTTATGCATTGTGCGTTATGCGTTATGCGTTATGGGTTATGCGTTATGCGTTATGCGTTATGCGTTATGCGTTATGCGTTATGAGTTATGAGTTATAAGTTATGCGTAATGCGCTATGCGTTATGCGTTATGCGTTATGCGTTATCCGTTATGCGTTATGCTTTATGCGTTATACGTTATGAGTTATGCGTTATGCGTTATGCGTTATGCGTTATGCGTTATGCGTTATGCGTTATGCGTTATGCGTTATGCGTTATGCGTTATGCGTTATGCGTTATGCGTTATGCGTTATGCGTTATACGGTTTGAGTTATGCGTTATGCGTTATACGGTTTGAGTTATGCGTTATGCGTTATACGTTATTGGTTTATGCGTTATGCGTTATGCGCCATGCGTTATGCGTTATGCGTTCTGCGTTGTTCGTTATGCGTTATGCGTTGGGCGTAATACGTTTGCGTTATGCGTTATGCGTTATGCGTTATGGGTTATGTTTTATGCGTTATGCGTTATGCGTTATGCGTTATGCGTCGTGCGTTATGCGTTATGCGTTTTGCGTTATGCGTTATGCGTTATGCGTTATGGGTTATGTTTTATGCGTTATGCGTTATGCATTTTGCGTTATGCGCCATGCGTTATGCGTTATGAGTTATGCGTTATGCGTTATGAGTTATGCGTTATGCGTTATACGGTTTGAGTTATGCGTTATGCGTTATACGGTTTGAGTTATGCGTTATACGTTATTGGTTTATGCGTTATGCGTTATGCGTTATGCGTTATGCGTTATACGGTTTGAGTTATGCGTTATGCGTTATACGGTTTGAGTTATGCGTTATGCGTTATACGTTATTGGTTTATGCGTTATGCGTTATGCGTTATGCGTTTTGCGTTATGCGTTATGCGTTATACGTTTTGCGTTATGCGTTATGCGTTATGCGTTATGCGTTATGCGTTATGCGTTTTGCGTTATGCGTTATGCGTTATACGTTATACGTTATACGTTATACGTTATACGTTATACGTTATACGTTATACGTTATACGTTATACGTTATACGTTATACGTTATACGTTATACGTTATACGTTATACCTTATACGTTATACGTTATACGTTATACGTTATACGTTATACGTTATACGTTGTACGTTATACGTTATACGTTATACGTTATACGTTATACGTTATACGTTATACGTTATACGTTATACGTTATACGTTATACGTTATACGTTATACGTTATACGTTATACGTTATACGTTATACGTTATACGTTATACGTTATACGTTATACGTTATACGTTATACGTTATACGTTATACGTTATACGTTATACGTTATACGTTATACGTTATACGTTATACGTTATACGTTATACGTTATACGTTATACGTTATACGTTATACGTTATACGTTATACGTTATACGTTATACGTTATACGTTTAACATAATACGTTATACGTTATACGTTATACATTATACGTTATACGTTATACGTTACACGTTATACGTTATACGTTATAAGTAAATTCTTTATATGTTTAACGTTATACGTTATACGTTATACGTTATACGTTATACGTTATACGTTATACGTTATACGTTATACGTTATACGTTATACGTTATACGTTATACGTTATACGTTATACGTTATACGTTATACGTTATACGTTATACGTTATACGTTATACGTTATACGTTGTACGTTGTACGTGATAGGTTATAGATTATACGTTATACGTTATACGTTATACCTTAAACGTTATACGTTATACGTTGTACGTTATACGTTATACGTTATACGTTATACGTTATACGTTATACGTTATACGTTATACGTTATAAGTTATACGTTATACGTTATACGTTATACGTTATACGTTATACGTTATACGTTATACGTTATACGTTATACGTTATACATTATACGTTATACGTTATACGTTACACGTTATACGTTATACGTTATAAGTAAATTCTTTATATATTTAACGTTATACGTTATACGTTATACGTTATACGTTATACGTTATACGTGATACGTTATACGTTGTACGTTATACGTTATACGTTATACGTTATACGTTATACGTTATACGTTATACGTTATACATTATACGTTATACGTTATACGTTACACGTTATACGTTATACGTTATAAGTAAATTCTTTATATGTTTAACGTTATACCTTATACGTTATACGTTATACGTTATACGTTATACGTTATACGTTGTACGTTATACGTTATACGTTATACGTTATACGTTATACGTTATACGTTATACGTTATACGTTATACGTGATACGTTATACGTTGTACGTTATACGTTATACGTTATACGTTATACGTTATACGTTATACGTTATACGTTATACGTTATACATTATACGTTATACGTTATACGTTACACGTTATACGTTATACGTTATAAGTAAATTCTTTATATGTTTAACGTTATACATTATACGTTATACGTTATACGTTATACGTTATACGTTATACGTTATACGTTATACGTTATACGTTATACGTTATACGTTATACGTTATACGTTATACGTTATACGTTATACGTTACACGTTATACGTTATACGTTATAAGTAAATTCTTTATATGTTTAACGTTATACGTTATACGTTGTACGTTGTACGTTCTACGTTATACGTTATACGTTATACGTTATACGTTATACGTTATACGTTATACGTTATACGTTATACGTTATACGTTATACGTTACACGTTATACGTTATACGTTGTAAGTAAATTCTTTGTATGTTTAACGTTATACGTTATACGTTGTACGTTATACGTTATACGTTATACTTTATACGTTGTACGTTGTACGTTGTACGTTATACGTTATACGTTATACGTTATACGTTATACGTTATACGTTATACGTTATACGTTATACGTTATACGTTATACGTTATACGTTATACGTTATACGTTATACGTTATACGTTATACGTTATACGTTATACGTTATACGTTATACGTTATACGTTATACGTTATACGTTATACGTTATACGTTTAACGTTATACGTTATACGTTATACGTTTAACGTTATACGTTATACGTTATACGTTATACGTTATACGTTATACGTTATACGTTATACGTTATACGTTATACGTTATATGTTTAACGTTATACGTTATACGTTGTACGTTGTACGTGATAGGTTATACATTATACGTTATACGTTATACGTTATACCTTAAACGTTATACGTTATACGTTGTACGTTATACGTTATACGTTATACGTTATACGTTATACGTTATACGTTATAAGTTATACGTTATACGTTATACGTTATACGTTATACGTTATACGTTATACGTTATACGTTATACGTTATACGTTATACGTTATACGTTATACGTTATACGTTATACGTTATACGTTATACGTTATACGTTATACGTTATACGTTATACGTTATACGTTATACGTTATACGTTATACGTTATACGTTATACGTTATATGTTTAACGTTATACGTTATACGTTGTACGTTGTACGTGATAGGTTATACATTATACGTTATACGTTATACGTTATACCTTAAACGTTATACCTTAAACGTTATACGTTATACGTTGTACGTTATACGTCATACATTATACGTTATTCGTTATACGTTATACGTTATATGTTATAAGTTATACGTTATACGTTATACGTTATACGTTATACGTTATACGTTATACGTTATACGTTATACGTTATACGTTATACGTTATACGTTATACGTTATACGTTATACGTTATACGTTATACGTTATACGTTATATGTTTAACGTTATACGTTATACGTTGTACGTTGTACGTGATAGGTTATACATTATACGTTATACGTTATACGTTATACCTTAAACGTTATACCTTAAACGTTATACGTTATACGTTGTACGTTATACGTCATACATTATACGTTATACGTTATACGTTATACGTTATATGTTATAAGTTATACGTTATACGTTATACGTTATACGTTGTACGTTGTACGTGATAGGTTATACATTATACGTTATATGTTATACGTTATACCTTAAACGTTATACGTTATACGTTATACGTTATACGTTATACGTTATACGTTATACGTTATACGTTACACGTTATACGTTATACGTTATAAGTAAATTCTTTATATGTTTAACGTTATACATTATACGTTATACGTTATACGTTATACGTTATACGTTATACGTTGTACGTTATACGTTATACGTTATACGTTATACGTTATACGTTATACGTTATACGTTATACGTTATACGTTATACGTTATACGTTATACGTTATACGTTATACGTTATACGTTATACGTTATACGTTATACGTTACACGTTATACGTTATACGTTATAAGTAAATTCTTTATATGTTTAACGTTATACGTTATACGTTGTACGTTGTACGTTCTACGTTATACGTTATACGTTATACGTTATACGTTATACGTTATACGTTATACGTTATACGTTATACGTTATACGTTATACGTTATACGTTATACGTTATACGTTATACGTTATACGTTATACGTTATACGTTATACGTTATACGTTATACGTTATAAGTTATACGTTATACGTTATACGTTATACGTTATACGTTATACGTTATACGTTATACGTTATACGTTATACGTTATACGTTATACGTTATACGTTATACGTTATACGTTATACGTTATACGTTATACGTTATACGTTATATGTTTAACGTTATACGTTATACGTTGTACGTTGTACGTGATAGGTTATACATTATACGTTATACGTTATACGTTATACCTTAAACGTTATACCTTAAACGTTATACGTTATACGTTGTACGTTATACGTCATACATTATACGTTATACGTTATACGTTATACGTTATATGTTATAAGTTATACGTTATACGTTATACGTTATACGTTATACGTTATACGTTATACGTTATACGTTATACGTTATACGTTATACGTTATACGTTATACGTTATACGTTATACGTTATACGTTATACGTTATACGTTATACGTTATACGTTATACGTTATACGTTATACGTTATATGTTTAACGTTATACGTTATACGTTGTACGTTGTACGTGATAGGTTATACATTATACGTTATACGTTATACCTTAAACGTTATACCTTAAACGTTATACGTTGTACGTTATACGTCATACATTATACGTTATACGTTATACGTTATACGTTATACGTTATATGTTATAAGTTATACGTTATACGTTATACGTTATACGTTATACGTTATACGTTATACGTTATACGTTATACGTTATACGTTATACGTTATACGTTATACGTTATACGTTATACGTTATACGTTATACGTTATACGTTATACGTTATACGTTATACGTTATACGTTATACGTTATACGTTATACGTTATACGTTATACGTTATACGTTATACGTTATACGTTATACGTTATACGTTATACGTTATACGTTATACGTTATACGTTATACGTTATACGTTATACGTTATACGTTATACGTTATACGTTATACGTTATACGTTATACGTTATACGTTATACGTTATACGTTATATGTTATACGTTATACGTTATACGTTATACGTTATACGTTATACGTTATACGTTATACGTTATACGTTATACGTTATACGTTATACGTTATACGTTATACGTTATACGTTGTACGTTATACGTTATACGTTATACGTTATACGTTATACGTTATACGTTATACGTTATACGTTATAAGTTATACGTTATACGTTATACGTTATACGTTATACGTTATACGTTATACGTTATACGTTATACGTTATACGTTATACGTTATTCGTTATACGTTATATGTTTAACGTTATACGTTATACGTTGTACGTTGTACGTGATAGGTTATACATTATACGTTATACGTTATACGTTATACCTTAAACGCTATACGTTATACGTTATACGTTATACGTTATACGTTATACGTTATACGTTATACGTTATACGTTATACGTTATACGTAATACGTTATACGTTATACGTTATACGTAATACGTTATACGTTATACGTTATACGTTATACGTTATACGTTATACGTTATACGTTATACGTTATACGTTATACGTTATACGTTATACGTTATACGTTATACGTTATACGTTATACGTTATACGTTATACGTTATACGTTATACGTTACACGTTATACGTTATACGTTATAAGTAAATTCTTTATATGCTTAACGTTATACGTTATACGTTGTACGTTGTACGTTCTACGTTATACGTTATACGTTATACGTTATACGTTATACGTTATACGTTATACGTTATACGTTATACGTTATACGTTATACGTTATACGTTATACGTTATACGTTATATGTTATACGTTATACGTTATACGTTATACGTTATACGTTATACGTTATAAGTTATACGTTATACGTTATACGTTATACGTTATACGTTATACGTTATACGTTATACGTTATACGTTATACGTTATACGTTATACGTTATACGTTATACGTTATACGTTATACGTTATACGTTATACGTTATACGTTATACGTTATACGTTATACGTTATACGTTATACGTTATATGTTTAACGTTATACGTTATACGTTGTACGTTGTACGTGATAGGTTATACATTATACGTTATACGTTATACGTTATACCTTAAACGTTATACCTTAAACGTTATACGTTATACGTTGTACGTTATACGTCATACATTATACGTTATACGTTATACGTTATACGTTATATGTTATACGTTATACGTTATACGTTATACGTTATACGTTATACGTTATACGTTATACGTTATACGTTATACGTTATACGTTATACGTTATACGTTATACGTTATACGTTATACGTTATACGTTATACGTTATACGTTATACGTTATACGTTATACGTTATACGTTATATGTTTAACGTTATACGTTATACGTTGTACGTTGTACGTGATAGGTTATACATTATACGTTATACGTTATACCTTAAACGTTATACCTTAAACGTTATACGTTGTACGTTATACGTCATACATTATACGTTATACGTTATACGTTATACGTTATACGTTATATGTTATAAGTTATACGTTATACGTTATACGTTATACGTTATACGTTATACGTTATACGTTATACGTTATACGTTATACGTTATACGTTATACGTTATACGTTATACGTTATACGTTATACGTTATACGTTATACGTTATACGTTATACGTTATACGTTATACGTTATACGTTATACGTTATACGTTATACGTTATACGTTATACGTTATACGTTATACGTTATACGTTATACGTTATACGTTATACGTTATACGTTATACGTTATACGTTATACGTTATACGTTATACGTTATACGTTATACGTTATACGTTATACGTTATACGTTATACGTTATACGTTATACGTTATACGTTATACGTTATACGTTATACGTTATACGTTATACGTTATACGTTATACGTTATACGTTATACGTTATACGTTATACGTTATACGTTATACGTTATACGTTATACGTTATACGTTATACGTTATACGTTATACGTTATACGTTATACGTTATACGTTATACGTTATACGTTATACGTTATACGTTATACGTTATACGTTATACGTTGTACGTTATACGTTATACGTTATACGTTATACGTTATACGTTATACGTTATACGTTATAAGTTATACGTTATACGTTATACGTTATACGTTATACGTTATACGTTATACGTTATACGTTATACGTTATACGTTATACGTTATACGTTATACGTTATACGTTATACGTTATACGTTATACGTTATACGTTATACGTTATTCGTTATACGTTATATGTTTAACGTTATACGTTATACGTTGTACGTTGTACGTGATAGGTTATACATTATACGTTATACGTTATACGTTATACGTTATACGTTATACGTTATACGTTATACGTTATACGTTATACGTTATACGTTATACGTTATACGTTATACGTTATACGTTATACGTTATACGTTGTACGTTATACGTTATACGTTATACGTTATACGTTATACGTTATACGTTATACGTTATACGTTATAAGTTATACGTTATACGTTATACGTTATACGTTATACGTTATACGTTATACGTTATACGTTATACGTTATACGTTATACGTTATACGTTATTCGTTATACGTTATATGTTTAACGTTATACGTTATACGTTGTACGTTGTACGTGATAGGTTATACATTATACGTTATACGTTATACGTTATACCTTAAACGTTATACGTTATACGTTATACGTTATACGTTATACGTTATACGTTATACGTTATACGTTATACGTTATACGTTATACGTTATACGTAATACGTTATACGTTATACGTTATACGTTATACGTTATACGTTATACGTTATACGTTATACGTTATACGTTATACGTTATACGTTATACGTTATACGTTATACGTTATACGTTATACGTTATACGTTATACGTTATACGTTATACGTTATACGTTATACGTTATACGTTATACGTTATACGTTATACGTTATACGTTATACGTTATACGTTATACGTTATACGTTATACGTTATACGTTATACGTTATACGTTATACGTTATACGTTATACGTTATACGTTATACGTTATACGTTATACGTTATACGTTATATGTTTAACGTTATACGTTATACGTTGTACGTTGTACGTGATAGGTTATACATTATACGTTATATGTTATACGTTATACCTTAAACGTTATACGTTATACGTTATACGTTATACGTTATACGTTATACGTTATACGTTATACGTTATACGTTATACGTTATATGTTTAACGTTATACGTTATACGTTGTACGTTGTACGTGATAGGTTATACATTATACGTTATACGTTATACGTTATACCTTAAACGTTATACGTTATACGTTGTACGTTATACGTTATACATTATACGTTATACGTTATACGTTATACGTTATACGTTATACGTTATACGTTATACGTTATACGTTATACGTTATACGTTATACGTTATACGTTATACGTTATACGTTATACGTTATACGTTATACGTTATATGTTTAACGTTATACGTTATACGTTACACGTTATACGTTATACGTTATAAGTAAATTCTTTATATGTTTAACGTTATACCTTATACGTTATACGTTATACGTTATACGTTATACGTTATACGTTATACGTTATAAGTAAATTCTTTATATATTTAACGTTATACGTTATACGTTATACGTTATACGTGATACGTTATACGTTGTACGTTATACGTTATACGTTATACGTTATACGTTATACGTTATACGTTATACGTTATACATTATACGTTATACGTTATACGTTACACGTTATACGTTATACGTTATAAGTAAATTCTTTATATGTTTAACGTTATACGTTATACGTTGTACGTTGTACGTTCTACGTTATACGTTATACGTTATACGTTATACGTTATACGTTATACGTTATACGTTATACGTTATACGTTATACGTTATACGTTATACGTTATACGTTATACGTTATACGTTATACGTTATACGTTATACGTTATACGTTATACGTTATATGTTATAAGTTATACGTTATACGTTATACGTTATACGTTATACGTTATACGTTATACGTTATACGTTATACGTTATACGTTATACGTTATACGTTATACGTTATACGTTATACGTTATACGTTATACGTTATACGTTATACGTTATACGTTATACGTTATACGTTATACGTTATACGTTATACGTTATACGTTATACGTTATACGTTATACGTTATACGTTATACGTTATACGTTATACGTTATACGTTATACGTTATACGTTATACGTTATACGTTATACGTTATACGTTATACGTTATACGTTATACGTTATACGTTATACGTTATACGTTATACGTTATACGTTATACGTTATACGTTATACGTTATACGTTATACGTTATACGTTATACGTTATACGTTATACGTTATACGTTATACGTTATACGTTATACGTTATATGTTATACGTTATACGTTATACGTTATACGTTATACGTTATACGTTATACGTTATACGTTATACGTTATACGTTATACGTTATACGTTATACGTTATACGTTATACGTTATACGTTATACGTTATACGTTATACGTTATACGTTATACGTTATACGTTATACTTTGTACGTTATACGTTATACGTTATACGTTATACGTTATACGTTATACGTTATACGTTATACGTTATAAGTTATACGTTATACGTTATACGTTATACGTTATACGTTATACGTTATACGTTATACGTTATACGTTATACGTTATACGTTATACGTTATTCGTTATACGTTATATGTTTAACGTTATACGTTATACGTTGTACGTTGTACGTGATAGGTTATACATTATACGTTATACGTTATACGTTATACGTTATACGTTATACGTTATACGTTATACGTTATACGTTATACGTTATACGTTATACGTTATACGTTATACGTTATACGTTATACGTTATACGTTATACGTTGTACGTTATACGTTATACGTTATACGTTATACGTTATACGTTATACGTTATACGTTATACGTTATAAGTTATACGTTATACGTTATACGTTATACGTTATACGTTATACGTTATACGTTATACGTTATACGTTATACGTTATACGTTATACGTTATTCGTTATACGTTATATGTTTAACGTTATACGTTATACGTTGTACGTTGTACGTGATAGGTTATACATTATACGTTATACGTTATACGTTATACCTTAAACGTTATACGTTATACGTTATACGTTATACGTTATACGTTATACGTTATACGTTATACGTTATACGTTATACGTAATACGTTATACGTTATACGTTATACGTTATACGTTATACGTTATACGTTATACGTTATACGTTATACGTTATACGTTATACGTTATACGTTATACGTTATACGTTATACGTTATACGTTATACGTTATACGTTATACGTTATACGTTATACGTTATACGTTATACGTTATACGTTATACGTTATACGTTATACGTTATACGTTATACGTTATACGTTATATGTTTAACGTTATACGTTATACGTTGTACGTTGTACGTGATAGGTTATACATTATACGTTATATGTTATACGTTATACCTTAAACGTTATACGTTATACGTTATACGTTATACGTTATACGTTATACGTTATACGTTATACGTTATACGTTATACGTTATATGTTTAACGTTATACGTTATACGTTGTACGTTGTACGTGATAGGTTATACATTATACGTTATACGTTATACCTTAAACGTTATACGTTATACGTTGTACGTTATACGTTATACATTATACGTTATACGTTATACGTTATACGTTATACGTTATACGTTATACGTTATACGTTATACGTTATACGTTATACGTTATACGTTATACGTTATACGTTATACGTTATACGTTATACGTTATACGTTATATGTTTAACGTTATACGTTATACGTTACACGTTATACGTTATACGTTATAAGTAAATTCTTTATATGTTTAACGTTATACCTTATACGTTATACGTTATACGTTATACGTTATACGTTATACGTTATAAGTAAATTCTTTATATATTTAACGTTATACGTTATACGTTATACGTTATACGTTATACGTTATACGTGATACGTTATACGTTGTACGTTATACGTTATACGTTATACGTTATACGTTATACGTTATACGTTATACGTTATACATTATACGTTATACGTTATACGTTACACGTTATACGTTATACGTTATAAGTAAATTCTTTATATGTTTAACGTTATACCTTATACGTTATACGTTATACGTTATACGTTATACGTTATACGTTATACGTTATACGTTATACGTTATACGTTATACGTTATACGTTATACGTTATAAGTAAATTCTTTATATGTTTAACGTTATACATTATACGTTATACGTTATACGTTATACGTTATACGTTATACGTTATACGTTATACGTTATACGTTATACGTTATACGTTATACGTTATACGTTATACGTTATACGTTATACGTTATACGTTATACGTTATACGTTACACGTTATACGTTATACGTTATAAGTAAATTCTTTATATGTTTAACGTTATACGTTATACGTTGTACGTTGTACGTTCTACATTATACGTTATACGTTATACGTTATACGTTATACGTTATACGTTATACGTTATACGTTATACGTTATACGTTACACGTTATACGTTATACGTTGTAAGTAAATTCTTTATATGTTTAACGTTATACGTTATACGTTGTACGTTATACGTTATACGTTATACGTTATACTTTATACGTTGTACGTTGTACGTTGTACGTTATACGTTATACGTTATACGTTATAAGTTATACGTTATACGTTATACGTTATACGTTATACGTTATACGTTATACGTTATACGTTATACGTTATACGTTATTCGTTATACGTTATATGTTTAACGTTATACGTTATACGTTGTACGTTGTACGTGATAGGTTATACATTATACGTTATACGTTATACGTTATACGTTATACGTTATACGTTATACGTTATACGTTATACGTTATACGTTATACGTTATACGTTATACGTTATTCGTTATACGTTATACGTTATACGTTATACGTTATACGTTGTACGTTATACGTTATACGTTATACGTTATACGTTATACGTTATACGTTATACGTTATACGTTATAAGTTATACGTTATACGTTATACGTTATACGTTATACGTTATACGTTATACGTTATACGTTATACGTTATACGTTATACGTTATACGTTATACGTTATACGTTATACGTTATTCGTTATACGTTATATGTTTAACGTTATACGTTATACGTTGTACGTTGTACGTGATAGGTTATACATTATACGTTATACGTTATACGTTATACCTTAAACGTTATACGTTATACGTTATACGTTATACGTTATACGTTATACGTTATACGTTATACGTTATACGTTATACGTTATACGTAATACGTTATACGTTATACGTTATACGTTATACGTTATACGTTATACGTTATACGTTATACGTTATACGTTATACGTTATACGTTATACGTTATACGTTATACGTTATACGTTATACGTTATACGTTATACGTTATACGTTATACGTTATACGTTATACGTTATACGTTATACGTTATACGTTATACGTTATACGTTATACGTTATACGTTATACGTTATACGTTATACGTTATACGTTATACGTTATACGTTATACGTTATACGTTATACGTTATACGTTATATGTTTAACGTTATACGTTATACGTTGTACGTTGTACGTGATAGGTTATACATTATACGTTATATGTTATACGTTATACCTTAAACGTTATACGTTATACGTTATACGTTATACGTTATACGTTATACGTTATACGTTATACGTTATACGTTATACGTTATATGTTTAACGTTATACGTTATACGTTGTACGTTGTACGTGATAGGTTATACATTATACGTTATACGTTATACGTTATACCTTAAACGTTATACGTTATACGTTGTACGTTATACGTTATACATTATACGTTATACGTTATACGTTATACGTTATACGTTATACGTTATACGTTATACGTTATACGTTATACGTTATACGTTATACGTTATACGTTATACGTTATACGTTATACGTTATACGTTATACGTTATACGTTATACGTTATACGTTATATGTTTAACGTTATACGTTATACGTTACACGTTATACGTTATACGTTATAAGTAAATTCTTTATATGTTTAACGTTATACCTTATACGTTATACGTTATACGTTATACGTTATACGTTATACGTTATAAGTAAATTCTTTATATATTTAACGTTATACGTTATACGTTATACGTTATACGTTATACGTTATACGTTATACGTGATACGTTATACGTTGTACGTTATACGTTATACGTTATACGTTATACGTTATACGTTATACGTTATACGTTATACATTATACGTTATACGTTATACGTTACACGTTATACGTTATACGTTATAAGTAAATTCTTTATATGTTTAACGTTATACCTTATACGTTATACGTTATACGTTATACGTTATACGTTATACGTTGTACGTTATACGTTATACGTTATACGTTATACGTTATACGTTATACGTTATAAGTAAATTCTTTATATGTTTAACGTTATACATTATACGTTATACGTTATACGTTATACGTTATACGTTATACGTTATACGTTATACGTTATACGTTATACGTTATACGTTATACGTTATACGTTATACGTTATACGTTATACGTTATACGTTATACGTTATACGTTATACGTTATACGTTATACGTTATACGTTATACGTTATACGTTATACGTTATGCGTTATACGTTATACGTTATACGTTATACGTTATACGTTATACGTTATACGTTATACGTTATACGTTATACGTTATACGTTATACGTTATACGTTATACGTTATATGTTTAACGTTATACGTTATACGTTGTACGTTGTACGTGATAGGTTATACATTATACGTTATATGTTATACGTTATACCTTAAACGTTATACGTTATACGTTATACGTTATACGTTATACGTTATACGTTATACGTTATACGTTATACGTTATACGTTATATGTTTAACGTTATACGTTATACGTTGTACGTTGTACGTGATAGGTTATACATTATACGTTATACGTTATACCTTAAACGTTATACGTTATACGTTGTACGTTATACGTTATACATTATACGTTATACGTTATACGTTATACGTTATACGTTATACGTTATACGTTATACGTTATACGTTATACGTTATACGTTATACGTTATACGTTATACGTTATACGTTATACGTTATACGTTATACGTTATATGTTTAACGTTATACGTTATACGTTACACGTTATACGTTATACGTTATAAGTAAATTCTTTATATGTTTAACGTTATACCTTATACGTTATACGTTATACGTTATACGTTATACGTTATACGTTATAAGTAAATTCTTTATATATTTAACGTTATACGTTATACGTTATACGTTATACGTTATACGTTATACGTGATACGTTATACGTTGTACGTTATACGTTATACGTTATACGTTATACGTTATACGTTATACGTTATACGTTATACGTTATACATTATACGTTATACGTTATACGTTACACGTTATACGTTATACGTTATAAGTAAATTCTTTATATGTTTAACGTTATACCTTATACGTTATACGTTATACGTTATACGTTATACGTTATACGTTGTACGTTATACGTTATACGTTATACGTTATACGTTATACGTTATACGTTATAAGTAAATTCTTTATATGTTTAACGTTATACATTATACGTTATACGTTATACGTTATACGTTATACGTTATACGTTATACGTTATACGTTATACGTTATACGTTATACGTTATACGTTATACGTTATACGTTATACGTTATACGTTATACGTTATACGTTACACGTTATACGTTATACGTTATAAGTAAATTCTTTATATGTTTAACGTTATACGTTATACGTTGTACGTTGTACGTTCTACATTATACGTTATACGTTATACGTTATACGTTATACGTTATACGTTATACGTTATACGTTATACGTTATACGTTACACGTTATACGTTATACGTTGTAAGTAAATTCTTTATATGTTTAACGTTATACGTTATACGTTGTACGTTATACGTTATACGTTATACGTTATACTTTATACGTTGTACGTTGTACGTTGTACGTTATACGTTATACGTTATACGTTATAAGTTATACGTTATACGTTATACGTTATACGTTATACGTTATACGTTATACGTTATACGTTATACGTTATACGTTATACGTTATACGTTATACGTTATTCGTTATACGTTATATGTTTAACGTTATACGTTATACGTTGTACGTTGTACGTGATAGGTTATACATTATACGTTATACGTTATACGTTATACGTTATACGTTATACGTTATACGTTATACGTTATACGTTATACGTTATACGTTATACGTTATACGTTATACGTTATACGTTATACGTTATACGTTATACGTTATACGTTATACGTTATACGTTATACGTTATATGTTTAACGTTATACGTTATACGTTACACGTTATACGTTATACGTTATAAGTAAATTCTTTATATGTTTAACGTTATACCTTATACGTTATACGTTATACGTTATACGTTATACGTTATACGTTATAAGTAAATTCTTTATATATTTAACGTTATACGTTATACGTTATACGTTATACGTTATACGTTATACGTGATACGTTATACGTTGTACGTTATACGTTATACGTTATACGTTATACGTTATACGTTATACGTTATACGTTATACATTATACGTTATACGTTATACGTTACACGTTATACGTTATACGTTATAAGTAAATTCTTTATATGTTTAACGTTATACATTATACGTTATACGTTATACGTTATACGTTATACGTTATACGTTGTACGTTATACGTTATACGTTATACGTTATACGTTATACGTTATACGTTATAAGTAAATTCTTTATATGTTTAACGTTATACATTATACGTTATACGTTATACGTTATACGTTATACGTTATACGTTATACGTTATACGTTATACGTTATACGTTATACGTTATACGTTATACGTTATACGTTATACGTTATACGTTATACGTTATACGTTATACGTTATACGTTATACGTTATACGTTATACGTTATACGTTATACGTTATACGTTATACGTTATACGTTATACGTTATACGTTATACGTTATACGTTATACGTTATACGTTATACGTTATACGTTATACGTTATACGTTATACGTTATACGTTATACGTTATACGTTATACGTTATACGTTATACGTTATACGTTATATGTTTAACGTTATACGTTATACGTTGTACGTTGTACGTGATAGGTTATACATTATACGTTATACGTTATACGTTATACCTTAAACGTTATACGTTATACGTTATACGTTATACGTTATACGTTATACGTTATACGTTATACGTTATACGTTATACGTTATATGTTTAACGTTATACGTTATACGTTGTACGTTGTACGTGATAGGTTATACATTATACGTTATACGTTATACCTTAAACGTTATACGTTATACGTTGTACGTTATACGTTATACGTTATACGTTATACGTTATACGTTATACGTTATACGTTATACGTTATACGTTATACGTTATACGTTATACGTTATACGTTATACGTTATACGTTATACGTTATACGTTATACGTTATACGTTATACGTTATACGTTATATGTTTAACGTTATACGTTATACGTTACACGTTATACGTTATACGTTATAAGTAAATTCTTTATATGTTTAACGTTATACCTTATACGTTATACGTTATACGTTATACGTTATACGTTATACGTTATAAGTAAATTCTTTATATATTTAACGTTATACGTTATACGTTATACGTTATACGTTATACGTTATACGTGATACGTTATACGTTGTACGTTATACGTTATACGTTATACGTTATACGTTATACGTTATACGTTATACGTTATACATTATACGTTATACGTTATACGTTACACGTTATACGTTATACGTTATAAGTAAATTCTTTATATGTTTAACGTTATACCTTATACGTTATACGTTATACGTTATACGTTATACGTTATACGTTGTACGTTATACGTTATACGTTATACGTTATACGTTATACGTTATACGTTATAAGTAAATTCTTTATATGTTTAACGTTATACATTATACGTTATACGTTATACGTTATACGTTATACGTTATACGTTATACGTTATACGTTATACGTTATACGTTATACGTTATACGTTATACGTTATACGTTATACGTTATACGTTATACGTTATACGTTATACGTTACACGTTATACGTTATACGTTATAAGTAAATTCTTTATATGTTTAACGTTATACGTTATACGTTGTACGTTCTACATTATACGTTATACGTTATACGTTATACGTTATACGTTATACGTTATACGTTATACGTTATACGTTATACGTTACACGTTATACGTTATACGTTGTAAGTAAATTCTTTATATGTTTAACGTTATACGTTATACGTTGTACGTTATACGTTATACGTTATACGTTATACTTTATACGTTGTACGTTGTACGTTGTACGTTATACGTTATACGTTATACGTTATAAGTTATACGTTATACGTTATACGTTATACGTTATACGTTATACGTTATACGTTATACGTTATACGTTATACGTTATACGTTATACGTTATACGTTATTCGTTATACGTTATATGTTTAACGTTATACGTTATACGTTGTACGTTGTACGTGATAGGTTATACATTATACGTTATACGTTATACGTTATACGTTATACGTTATACGTTATACGTTATACGTTATACGTTATACGTTATACGTTATACGTTATTCGTTATACGTTATACGTTATACGTTATACGTTATACGTTGTACGTTATACGTTATACGTTATACGTTATACGTTATACGTTATACGTTATACGTTATACGTTATAAGTTATACGTTATACGTTATACGTTATACGTTATACGTTATACGTTATACGTTATACGTTATACGTTATACGTTATACGTTATACGTTATACGTTATACGTTATACGTTATACGTTATTCGTTATACGTTATATGTTTAACGTTATACGTTATACGTTGTACGTTGTACGTGATAGGTTATACATTATACGTTATACGTTATACGTTATACCTTAAACGTTATACGTTATACGTTATACGTTATACGTTATACGTTATACGTTATACGTTATACGTTATACGTTATACGTTATACGTAATACGTTATACGTTATACGTTATACGTTATACGTTATACGTTATACGTTATACGTTATACGTTATACGTTATACGTTATACGTTATACGTTATACGTTATACGTTATACGTTATACGTTATACGTTATACGTTATACGTTATACGTTATACGTTATACGTTATACGTTATACGTTATACGTTATACGTTATACGTTATACGTTATACGTTATACGTTATACGTTATACGTTATACGTTATACGTTATACGTTATATGTTTAACGTTATACGTTATACGTTGTACGTTGTACGTGATAGGTTATACATTATACGTTATACGTTATACGTTATACCTTAAACGTTATACGTTATACGTTATACGTTATACGTTATACGTTATACGTTATACGTTATACGTTATACGTTATACGTTATATGTTTAACGTTATACGTTATACGTTGTACGTTGTACGTGATAGGTTATACATTATACGTTATACGTTATACGTTATACCTTAAACGTTATACGTTATACGTTGTGCGTTATACGTTATACATTATACGTTATACGTTATACGTTATACGTTATACGTTATACGTTATACGTTATACGTTATACGTTATACGTTATACGTTATACGTTATACGTTATACGTTATACGTTATACGTTATACGTTATACGTTATACGTTATACGTTATACGTTATATGTTTAACGTTATACGTTATACGTTACACGTTATACGTTATACGTTATAAGTAAATTCTTTATATGTTTAACGTTATACCTTATACGTTATACGTTATACGTTATACGTTATACGTTATACGTTATAAGTAAATTCTTTATATGTTTAACGTTATACGTTATACGTTATACGTTATACGTTATACGTTATACGTGATACGTTATACGTTGTACGTTATACGTTATACGTTATACGTTATACGTTATACGTTATACGTTATACGTTATACATTATACGTTATACGTTATACGTTACACGTTATACGTTATACGTTATAAGTAAATTCTTTATATGTTTAACGTTATACCTTATACGTTATACGTTATACGTTATACGTTATACGTTATACGTTGTACGTTATACGTTATACGTTATACGTTATACGTTATACGTTATACGTTATAAGTAAATTCTTTATATGTTTAACGTTATACATTATACGTTATACGTTATACGTTATACGTTATACGTTATACGTTATACGTTATACGTTATACGTTATACGTTATACGTTATACGTTATACGTTATACGTTATACGTTATACGTTATACGTTATACGTTACACGTTATACGTTATACGTTATAAGTAAATTCTTTATATGTTTAACGTTATACGTTATACGTTGTACGTTGTACGTTCTACGTTATACGTTATACGTTATACGTTATACGTTATACGTTATACGTTATACGTTATACGTTATACGTTATACGTTACACGTTATACGTTATACGTTGTAAGTAAATTCTTTATATGTTTAACGTTATACGTTATACGTTGTACGTTATACGTTATACGTTATACGTTATACTTTATACGTTGTACGTTGTACGTTGTACGTTATACGTTATACGTTATACGTTATACGTTATACGTTATACGTTATACGTTATACCTTAAACGTTATACGTTATACGTTGTACGTTATACGTTATACGTTATACGTTATACGTTATACGTTATACGTTATACGTTATAAGTTATACGTTATACGTTATACGTTATACGTTATACGTTATACGTTATACGTTATACGTTATACGTTATACGTTATACGTTATACGTTATACGTTATACGTTATACGTTATACGTTATACGTTATACGTTATACGTTATACGTTATACGTTATACGTTATACGTTATACGTTATATGTTTAACGTTATACGTTATACGTTGTACGTTGTACGTGATAGGTTATACATTATACGTTATACGTTATACGTTATACCTTAAACGTTATACCTTAAACGTTATACGTTATACGTTGTACGTTATACGTCATACATTATACGTTATTCGTTATACGTTATACGTTATATGTTATAAGTTATACGTTATACGTTATACGTTATACGTTATACGTTATACGTTATACGTTATACGTTATACGTTATACGTTATACGTTATACGTTATACGTTATACGTTATACGTTATACGTTATACGTTATACGTTATACGTTATACGTTATACGTTATACGTTATATGTTTAACGTTATACGTTATACGTTGTACGTTGTACGTGATAGGTTATACATTATACGTTATACGTTATACGTTATACCTTAAACGTTATACCTTAAACGTTATACGTTATACGTTGTACGTTATACGTCATACATTATACGTTATACGTTATACGTTATACGTTATATGTTATAAGTTATACGTTATACGTTATACGTTATACGTTGTACGTTGTACGTGATAGGTTATACATTATACGTTATATGTTATACGTTATACCTTAAACGTTATACGTTATACGTTATACGTTATACGTTATACGTTATACGTTATACGTTATACGTTATACGTTACACGTTATACGTTATACGTTATACGTTATACGTTATACGTGATACGTTATACGTTGTACGTTATACGTTATACGTTATACGTTATACGTTATACGTTATACGTTATACGTTATACATTATACGTTATACGTTATACGTTACACGTTATACGTTATACGTTATACGTTATACGTTATACGTTATACGTTATACGTTATACGTTATACGTTATACGTTATACGTTATACGTTATACGTTATACGTTATACGTTATACGTTATACGTTATACGTTATACGTTATATGTTTAACGTTATACGTTATACGTTGTACGTTGTACGTGATAGGTTATACATTATACGTTATACGTTATACGTTATACCTTAAACGTTATACCTTAAACGTTATACGTTATACGTTGTACGTTATACGTCATACATTATACGTTATACGTTATACGTTATACGTTATATGTTATAAGTTATACGTTATACGTTATACGTTATACGTTGTACGTTGTACGTGATAGGTTATACATTATACGTTATATGTTATACGTTATACCTTAAACGTTATACGTTATACGTTATACGTTACACGTTATACGTTATACGTTATAAGTAAATTCTTTATATGTTTAACGTTATACATTATACGTTATACGTTATACGTTATACGTTATACGTTATACGTTGTACGTTATACGTTATACGTTATACGTTATACGTTATACGTTATACGTTATACGTTATACGTTATACGTTATACGTTATACGTTATACGTTATACGTTATACGTTATACGTTATACGTTATACGTTATACGTTATACGTTATACGTTATACGTTATACGTTATACGTTATACGTTATTCGTTATACGTTATATGTTTAACGTTATACGTTATACGTTGTACGTTGTACGTGATAGGTTATACATTATACGTTATACGTTATACGTTATACCTTAAACGTTATACGTTATACGTTATACGTTATACGTTATACGTTATACGTTATACGTTATACGTTATACGTTATACGTAATACGTTATACGTTATACGTTATACGTTATACGTTATACGTTATACGTTATACGTTATACGTTATACGTTATACGTTATACGTTATACGTTATACGTTATACGTTATACGTTATACGTTATACGTTATACGTTATACGTTATACGTTATACGTTATACGTTATACGTTATACGTTATACGTTATACGTTATACGTTATACGTTATACGTTATACGTTATACGTTATATGTTTAACGTTATACGTTATACGTTGTACGTTGTACGTGATAGGTTATACATTATACGTTATATGTTATACGTTATACCTTAAACGTTATACGTTATACGTTATACGTTATACGTTATACGTTATACGTTATACGTTATACGTTATACGTTATACGTTATATGTTTAACGTTATACGTTATACGTTGTACGTTGTACGTGATAGGTTATACATTATACGTTATACGTTATACGTTATACCTTAAACGTTATACGTTATACGTTGTACGTTATACGTTATACATTATACGTTATACGTTATACGTTATACGTTATACGTTATACGTTATACGTTATACGTTATACGTTATACGTTATACGTTATACGTTATACGTTATACGTTATACGTTATACGTTATACGTTATACGTTATACGTTATATGTTTAACGTTATACGTTATACGTTGTACGTTGTACGTGATAGGTTATACATTATACGTTATACGTTATACGTTATACCTTAAACGTTATACCTTAAACGTTATACGTTATACGTTATACGTTATACATTATACGTTATACGTTATACGTTATACGTTATACGTTATACGTTATACGTTATACGTTATACGTTATACGTTATACGTTATACGTTATACGTTATACGTTATACGTTATACGTTATACGTTATACGTTATACGTTATACGTTATACGTTATACGTTATACGTTATACGTTATACGTTATACGTTATACGTTATACGTTATACGTTATACGTTATACGTTATACGTTATACGTTATACGTTATACGTTATACGTTATACGTTATACGTTATACGTTATACGTTATACGTTATACGTTATACGTTATACGTTATACGTTATACGTTATACGTTATACGTTATACGTTATACGTTATACGTTATACGTTATACGTTATACGTTATACGTTATACGTTATACGTTATACGTTATACGTTATACGTTATACGTTATATGTTTAACGTTATACGTTATACGTTGTACGTTGTACGTGATAGGTTATACATTATACGTTATACGTTATACGTTATACCTTAAACGTTATACCTTAAACGTTATACGTTATACGTTGTACGTTATACGTCATACATTATACGTTATACGTTATACGTTATACGTTATATGTTATAAGTTATACGTTATACGTTATACGTTATACGTTGTACGTTGTACGTGATAGGTTATACATTATACGTTATATGTTATACGTTATACCTTAAACGTTATACGTTATACGTTATACGTTACACGTTATACGTTATACGTTATAAGTAAATTCTTTATATGTTTAACGTTATACATTATACGTTATACGTTATACGTTATACGTTATACGTTATACGTTGTACGTTATACGTTATACGTTATACGTTATACGTTATACGTTATACGTTATACGTTATACGTTATACGTTATACGTTATACGTTATACGTTATACGTTATACGTTATACGTTATACGTTATACGTTATACGTTATACGTTATACGTTATACGTTATACGTTATACGTTATACGTTATTCGTTATACGTTATATGTTTAACGTTATACGTTATACGTTGTACGTTGTACGTGATAGGTTATACATTATACGTTATACGTTATACGTTATACCTTAAACGTTATACGTTATACGTTATACGTTATACGTTATACGTTATACGTTATACGTTATACGTTATACGTTATACGTTATACGTAATACGTTATACGTTATACGTTATACGTTATACGTTATACGTTATACGTTATACGTTATACGTTATACGTTATACGTTATACGTTATACGTTATACGTTATACGTTATACGTTATACGTTATACGTTATACGTTATACGTTATACGTTATACGTTATACGTTATACGTTATACGTTATACGTTATACGTTATACGTTATACGTTATACGTTATACGTTATACGTTATACGTTATACGTTATACGTTATACGTTATACGTTATATGTTTAACGTTATACGTTATACGTTGTACGTTGTACGTGATAGGTTATACATTATACGTTATATGTTATACGTTATACCTTAAACGTTATACGTTATACGTTATACGTTATACGTTATACGTTATACGTTATACGTTATACGTTATACGTTATACGTTATATGTTTAACGTTATACGTTATACGTTGTACGTTGTACGTGATAGGTTATACATTATACGTTATACGTTATACGTTATACCTTAAACGTTATACGTTATACGTTGTACGTTATACGTTATACATTATACGTTATACGTTATACGTTATACGTTATACGTTATACGTTATACGTTATACGTTATACGTTATACGTTATACGTTATACGTTATACGTTATACGTTATACGTTATACGTTATACGTTATACGTTATACGTTATACGTTATACGTTATACGTTATATGTTTAACGTTATACGTTATACGTTGTACGTTGTACGTGATAGGTTATACATTATACGTTATACGTTATACGTTATACCTTAAACGTTATACCTTAAACGTTATACGTTATACGTTATACGTTATACGTTATACGTTATACGTTATACGTTATACGTTATACGTTATACGTTATACGTTATACGTTATACGTTATACGTTATACGTTATACGTTATACGTTATACGTTATACGTTATACGTTATACGTTATACGTTATACGTTATACGTTATACGTTATACGTTATACGTTATACGTTATACGTTATACGTTATACGTTATACGTTATACGTTATACGTTATACGTTATACGTTATACGTTATACGTTATACGTTATACGTTATACGTTATACGTTATACGTTATACGTTATACGTTATACGTTATACGTTATACGTTATACGTTATACGTTATACGTTATACGTTATACGTTATACGTTATACGTTATACGTTATACGTTATACGTTATACGTTATACGTTATACGTTATACGTTATACGTTACACGTTATACGTTGTATGTTTAACGTTATACGTTATACGTTGTACGTTGTACGTGATAGGTTATACATTATACGTTATACGTTATACGTTATACCTTAAACGTTATACGTTATACGTTATACGTTATACGTTATACGTTATACGTTATACGTTATACGTTATACGTTATACGTTATACGTTATACGTTATACGTTATACGTTATACGTTATACGTTATACGTTATTCGTTATACGTTATATGTTTAACGTTATACGTTATACGTTGTACGTTGTACGTGATAGGTTATACATTATACGTTATACGTTATACGTTATACCTTAAACGTTATACGTTATACGTTATACGTTATACGTTATACGTTATACGTTATACGTTATACGTAATACGTTATACGTTATACGTTATACGTTATACGTTATACGTTATACGTTATACGTTATACGTTATACGTTATACGTTATACGTTATACGTTATACGTTATACGTTATACGTTATACGTTATACGTTATACGTTATACGTTATACGTTATACGTTATACGTTATACGTTATACGTTATACGTTATACGTTATACGTTATACGTTATACGTTATACGTTATACGTTATACGTTATACGTTATACGTTATACGTTATACGTTATACGTTATACGTTATACGTTATACGTTATACGTTATACGTTATACGTTATACGTTATACGTTATACGTTATACGTTATACGTTATACGTTATACGTTATACGTTATACGTTATACGTTATACGTTATACGTTATACGTTATACGTTATACGTTATACGTTATACGTTATACGTTATACGTTATACGTTATACGTTATACGTTATACGTTATACGTTATACGTTATACGTTATACGTTATACGTTATACGTTATACGTTATACGTTATACGTTATACGTTATACGTTATACGTTATACGTTATACGTTATACGTTATACGTTATACGTTATACGTTATACGTTATACGTTATACGTTATACGTTATACGTTATACGTTATACGTTATACGTTATACGTTATACGTTATACGTTATACGTTATACGTTATACGTTATACGTTATACGTTATACGTTATACGTTATACGTTATACGTTATACGTTATACGTTATACGTTATACGTTATACGTTATTCGTTATACGTTATATGTTTAACGTTATACGTTATACGTTGTACGTTGTACGTGATAGGTTATACATTATACGTTATACGTTATACGTTATACCTTAAACGTTATACGTTATACGTTATACGTTATACGTTATACGTTATACGTTATACGTTATACGTAATACGTTATACGTTATACGTTATACGTTATACGTTATACGTTATACGTTATACGTTATACGTTATACGTTATACGTTATACGTTATACGTTATACGTTATACGTTATACGTTATACGTTATACGTTATACGTTATACGTTATACGTTATACGTTATACGTTATACGTTATACGTTATACGTTATACGTTATACGTTGTACGTTGTACGTGATAGGTTATACATTATACGTTATACGTTATACGTTATACCTTAAACGTTATACGTTATACGTTGTACGTTATACGTTATACGTTATACGTTATACGTTATACGTTATACGTTATACGTTATACGTTATACGTTATACGTTATACGTTATACGTTATACGTTATACGTTATACGTTATACGTTATACGTTATACGTTATACGTTATACGTTATATGTTATAAGTTATACGTTATACGTTATACGTTATACGTTATACGTTATACGTTATACGTTATACGTTATACGTTATACGTTATACGTTATACGTTATACGTTATACGTTATACGTTATACGTTATACGTTATACGTTATACGTTATACGTTATACGTTATACGTTATACGTTATACGTTATACGTTATACGTTATACGTTATACGTTATACGTTATACGTTATACGTTATACGTTATACGTTATACGTTATACGTTATACGTTATACGTTATACGTTATACGTTATACGTTATACGTTATACGTTATACGTTATACGTTATACGTTATACGTTATACGTTATACGTTATACGTTATACGTTATACGTTATACGTTATACGTTATACGTTATACGTTATACGTTATACGTTATACGTTATACGTTACACGTTATACGTTGTATGTTTAACGTTATACGTTATACGTTATACGTTATACGTTATACGTTATACGTTATACGTTATACGTTATACGTTATACGTTATACGTTATACGTTATACGTTATACGTTATACGTTATACGTTATACGTTATACGTTATACGTTATACGTTATACGTTGTACGTTATACGTTATACGTTATACGTTATACGTTATACGTTATACGTTATACGTTATACGTTATAAGTTATACGTTATACGTTATACGTTATACGTTATACGTTATACGTTATACGTTATACGTTATACGTTATACGTTATACGTTATACGTTATACGTTATACGTTATACGTTATTCGTTATACGTTATATGTTTAACGTTATACGTTATACGTTGTACGTTGTACGTGATAGGTTATACATTATACGTTATACGTTATACGTTATACCTTAAACGTTATACGTTATACGTTATACGTTATACGTTATACGTTATACGTTATACGTAATACGTTATACGTTATACGTTATACGTTATACGTTATACGTTATACGTTATACGTTATACGTTATACGTTATACGTTATACGTTATACGTTATACGTTATACGTTATACGTTATACGTTATACGTTATACGTTATACGTTATACGTTATACGTTATACGTTATACGTTATACGTTATACGTTATACGTTATACGTTATACGTTATACGTTATACGTTATACGTTATACGTTATACGTTATACGTTATACGTTATACGTTATACGTTATACGTTATACGTTATACGTTATACGTTATACGTTATACGTTATACGTTATACGTTATACGTTATACGTTATACGTTATACGTTATACGTTGTATGTTTAACGGTATACGTTATACGTTGTACGTTGTACGTGATAGGTTATACATTATACGTTATACGTTATACGTTATACGTTATACCTTAAACGTTATACGTTATACGTTATACGTTATACGTTATACGTTATACGTTATACGTTATACGTTATACGTTATACGTTATACGTTATACGTTATACGTTATACGTTATACGTTATACGTTATACGTTATTCGTTATACGTTATATGTTTAACGTTATACGTTATACGTTGTACGTTGTACGTGATAGGTTATACATTATACGTTATACGTTATACGTTATACCTTAAACGTTATACGTTATACGTTATACGTTATACGTTATACGTTATACGTTATACGTTATACGTTATACGTAATACGTTATACGTTATACGTTATACGTTATACGTTATACGTTATACGTTATACGTTATACGTTATACGTTATACGTTATACGTTATACGTTATACGTTATACGTTATACGTTATACGTTATACGTTATACGTTATACGTTATACGTTATACGTTATACGTTATACGTTATACGTTATACGTTATACGTTATACGTTATACGTTATACGTTATACGTTATACGTTATACGTTATACGTTATACGTTATACGTTATACGTTATACGTTATACGTTATACGTTATACGTTATACGTTATACGTTATACGTTATACGTTGTATGTTTAACGTTATACGTTATACGTTGTACGTTGTACGTGATAGGTTATACATTATACGTTATACGTTATACGTTATACCTTAAACGTTATACGTTATACGTTATACGTTATACGTTATACGTTATACGTTATACGTTATACGTTGTACGTTATACGTTATACGTTATACGTTATACGTTATACGTTATACGTTATACGTTATACGTTATACGTTATAAGTTATACGTTATACGTTATACGTTATACGTTATACGTTATACGTTATACGTTATACGTTATACGTTATACGTTATACGTTATACGTTATACGTTATACGTTATACGTTATATGTTTAACGTTATACGTTATACGTTGTACGTTGTACGTGATAGGTTATACATTATACGTTATATGTTATACGTTATACCTTAAACGTTATACGTTATACGTTATACGTTATACGTTATACGTTATACGTTATACGTTACACGTTATACGTTATACGTTATAAGTAAATTCTTTATATGTTTAACGTTATACATTATACGTTATACGTTATACGTTATACGTTATACGTTATACGTTGTACGTTATACGTTATACGTTATACGTTATACGTTATACGTTATACGTTATACGTTATACGTTATACGTTATACGTTATACGTTATACGTTATACGTTATACGTTATACGTTACACGTTATACGTTATACGTTATAAGTAAATTCTTTATATGTTTAACGTTATACGTTATACGTTATACGTTATACGTTATACGTTATACGTTATACGTTATACGTTGTTCGTTGTACGTTGTACGTTATACGTTATACGTTATACGTTATACGTTATACGTTATACGTTATACGTTATACGTTATACGTTATACGTTATACGTTATACGTTATACGTTATACGTTATACGTTTAACGTTATACGTTATACGTTATACGTTATACGTTATACGTTATACGTTATACGTTATACGTTATACGTTATACGTTATATGTTTAACGTTATACGTTATACGTTGTACGTTGTACGTGATAGGTTATACATTATACGTTATACGTTATACGTTATACCTTAAACGTTGTACGTTATACGTTGTACGTTATACGTTATACGTTATACGTTATACGTTATACGTTATACGTTATACGTTATAAGTTATACGTTATACGTTATACGTTATACGTTATACGTTATACGTTATACGTTATACGTTATACGTTATACGTTATACGTTATACGTTATACGTTATACGTTATACGTTATACGTTATACGTTATACGTTATACGTTATATGTTTAACGTTATACGTTATACGTTGTACGTTGTACGTGATAGGATATACATTATACGTTATACATTATACGTAATACCTTAAACGTTATACCTTAAACGTTATACGTTATACGTTGTACGTTATACGTCATACATTATACGTTATACGTTATACGTTATACGTTATATGTTATAAGTTATACGTTATACGTTATACGTTATACGTTATACGTTATACGTTATACGTTATACGTTATACGTTATACGTTATACGTTATACGTTATACGTTATACGTTATACGTTATACGTTATACGTTATACGTTATACGTTATACGTTATACGTTATATGTTTAACGTTATACGTTATACGTTGTACGTTGTACGTGATAGGTTATACATTATACGTTATACGTTATACGTTATACCTTAAACGTTATACCTTAAACGTTATACGTTATACGTTGTACGTTATACGTCATACATTATACGTTATACGTTATACGTTATACGTTATATGTTATAAGTTATACGTTATACGTTATACGTTATACGTTGTACGTTGTACGTGATAGGTTATACATTATACGTTATATGTTATACGTTATACCTTAAACGTTATACGTTATACGTTATACGTTACACGTTATACGTTATACGTTATAAGTAAATTCTTTATATGTTTAACGTTATACATTATACGTTATACGTTATACGTTATACGTTATACGTTATACGTTGTACGTTATACGTTATACGTTATACGTTATACGTTATACGTTATACGTTATACGTTATACGTTATACGTTATACGTTATACGTTATACGTTATACGTTATACGTTATACGTTATACGTTATACGTTATACGTTATACGTTATACGTTATACGTTATACGTTATACGTTATACGTTATTCGTTATACGTTATATGTTTAACGTTATACGTTATACGTTGTACGTTGTACGTGATAGGTTATACATTATACGTTATACGTTATACGTTATACCTTAAACGTTATACGTTATACGTTATACCTTAAACGTTATACGTTATACGTTGTACGTTATACGTTATACATTATACGTTATACGTTATACGTTATACGTTATACGTTATACGTTATACGTTATACGTTATACGTTATACGTTATACGTTATACGTTATACGTTATACGTTATACGTTATACGTTATACGTTATACGTTATACGTTATACGTTATACGTTATATGTTTAACGTTATACGTTATACGTTGTACGTTGTACGTGATAGGTTATACATTATACGTTATACGTTATACGTTATACCTTAAACGTTATACCTTAAACGTTATACGTTATACGTTATACGTTATACGTTATACGTTATACGTTATACGTTATACGTTATACGTTATACGTTATACGTTATACGTTATACGTTATACGTTATACGTTATACGTTATACGTTATACGTTATACGTTATACGTTATACGTTATACGTTATACGTTATACGTTATACGTTATACGTTATACGTTATACGTTATACGTTATACGTTATACGTTATACGTTATACGTTATACGTTATACGTTATACGTTATACGTTATACGTTATACGTTATACGTTATACGTTATACGTTATACGTTATACGTTATACGTTATACGTTATACGTTATACGTTATACGTTATACGTTATACGTTATACGTTATACGTTATACGTTATACGTTATACGTTATACGTTATACGTTATACGTTATACGTTATACGTTATACGTTATACGTTATACGTTATACGTTATACGTTATACGTTATACGTTATACGTTACACGTTATACGTTGTATGTTTAACGTTATACGTTATACGTTGTACGTTGTACGTGATAGGTTATACATTATACGTTATACGTTATACGTTATACCTTAAACGTTATACGTTATACGTTATACGTTATACGTTATACGTTATACGTTATACGTTATACGTTATACGTTATACGTTATACGTTATACGTTATACGTTATACGTTATACGTTATACGTTATACGTTATACGTTATTCGTTATACGTTATATGTTTAACGTTATACGTTATACGTTGTACGTTGTACGTGATAGGTTATACATTATACGTTATACGTTATACGTTATACCTTAAACGTTATACGTTATACGTTATACGTTATACGTTATACGTTATACGTTATACGTTATACGTAATACGTTATACGTTATACGTTATACGTTATACGTTATACGTTATACGTTATACGTTATACGTTATACGTTATACGTTATACGTTATACGTTATACGTTATACGTTATACGTTATACGTTATACGTTATACGTTATACGTTATACGTTATACGTTATACGTTATACGTTATACGTTATACGTTATACGTTATACGTTATACGTTATACGTTATACGTTATACGTTATACGTTATACGTTATACGTTATACGTTATACGTTATACGTTATACGTTATACGTTATACGTTATACGTTATACGTTATACGTTATACGTTATACGTTATACGTTATACGTTATACGTTATACGTTATACGTTATACGTTATACGTTATACGTTATACGTTATACGTTATACGTTATACGTTATACGTTATACGTTATACGTTATACGTTATACGTTATACGTTATACGTTATACGTTATACGTTATACGTTATACGTTATACGTTATACGTTATACGTTATACGTTATACGTTATACGTTATACGTTATACGTTATACGTTATACGTTATACGTTATACGTTATACGTTATACGTTATACGTTATACGTTATACGTTATACGTTATACGTTATACGTTATACGTTATACGTTATACGTTATACGTTATACGTTATACGTTATACGTTATACGTTATACGTTATACGTTATACGTTATACGTTATACGTTATACGTTATACGTTATACGTTATACGTTATACGTTATACGTTATACGTTATACGTTATACGTTATACGTTATACGTTATACGTTATACGTTATTCGTTATACGTTATATGTTTAACGTTATACGTTATACGTTGTACGTTGTACGTGATAGGTTATACATTATACGTTATACGTTATACGTTATACCTTAAACGTTATACGTTATACGTTATACGTTATACGTTATACGTTATACGTTATACGTTATACGTTATACGTTATACGTTATACGTTATACGTTATACGTTATACGTTATACGTTATACGTTATACGTTATACGTTATACGTTATACGTTATACGTTATACGTTATACGTTATACGTTATACGTTATACGTTATACGTTATACGTTATACGTTATACGTTATACGTTATACGTTATACGTTATACGTTGTACGTTGTACGTGATAGGTTATACATTATACGTTATACGTTATACGTTATACCTTAAATGTTATACGTTATACGTTGTACGTTATACGTTATACGTTATACGTTATACGTTATACGTTATACGTTATACGTTATACGTTATACGTTATACGTTATACGTTATACGTTATACGTTATACGTTATACGTTATACGTTATACGTTATACGTTATACGTTATACGTTATACGTTATACGTTATACGTTATACGTTATACGTTATACGTTATACGTTATACGTTATACGTTATACGTTATACGTTATACGTTATACGTTATACGTTATACGTTATACGTTATACGTTATACGTTATACGTTATACGTTATACGTTATACGTTATACGTTATACGTTATACGTTATACGTTATACGTTATACGTTATACGTTATACGTTATACGTTATACGTTATACGTTATACGTTATACGTTATACGTTATACGTTATACGTTATACGTTATACGTTATACGTTATACGTTATACGTTATACGTTATACGTTATACGTTATACGTTATACGTTATACGTTATACGTTATACGTTATACGTTATACGTTATACGTTATACGTTATACGTTATACGTTATACGTTATACGTTATACGTTATACGTTATACGTTATACGTTATACGTTATACGTTATACGTTATACGTTATACGTTATACGTTATACGTTACACGTTATACGTTGTATGTTTAACGTTATACGTTATACGTTATACGTTATACGTTATACGTTATACGTTATACGTTATACGTTATACGTTATACGTTATACGTTATACGTTATACGTTATACGTTATACGTTATACGTTATACGTTATACGTTATACGTTATACGTTATACGTTGTACGTTATACGTTATACGTTATACGTTATACGTTATACGTTATACGTTATACGTTATACGTTATAAGTTATACGTTATACGTTATACGTTATACGTTATACGTTATACGTTATACGTTATACGTTATACGTTATACGTTATACGTTATACGTTATACGTTATACGTTATACGTTATACGTTATACGTTATACGTTATTCGTTATACGTTATATGTTTAACGTTATACGTTATACGTTGTACGTTGTACGTGATAGGTTATACATTATACGTTATACGTTATACGTTATACCTTAAACGTTATACGTTATACGTTATACGTTATACGTTATACGTTATACGTTATACGTAATACGTTATACGTTATACGTTATACGTTATACGTTATACGTTATACGTTATACGTTATACGTTATACGTTATACGTTATACGTTATACGTTATACGTTATACGTTATACGTTATACGTTATACGTTATACGTTATACGTTATACGTTATACGTTATACGTTATACGTTATACGTTATACGTTATACGTTATACGTTATACGTTATACGTTATACGTTATACGTTATACGTTATACGTTATACGTTATACGTTATACGTTATACGTTATACGTTATACGTTATACGTTATACGTTATACGTTATACGTTATACGTTATACGTTATACGTTATACGTTATACGTTATACGTTATACGTTATACGTTATACGTTGTATGTTTAACGTTATACGTTATACGTTGTACGTTGTACGTGATAGGTTATACATTATACGTTATACGTTATACGTTATACCTTAAACGTTATACGTTATACGTTATACGTTATACGTTATACGTTATACGTTATACGTTATACGTTATACGTTATACGTTATACGTTATACGTTATACGTTATACGTTATACGTTATACGTTATACGTTATTCGTTATACGTTATATGTTTAACGTTATACGTTATACGTTGTACGTTGTACGTGATAGGTTATACATTATACGTTATACGTTATACGTTATACCTTAAACGTTATACGTTATACGTTATACGTTATACGTTATACGTTATACGTTATACGTTATACGTTATACGTAATACGTTATACGTTATACGTTATACGTTATACGTTATACGTTATACGTTATACGTTATACGTTATACGTTATACGTTATACGTTATACGTTATACGTTATACGTTATACGTTATACGTTATACGTTATACGTTATACGTTATACGTTATACGTTATACGTTATACGTTATACGTTATACGTTATACGTTATACGTTATACGTTATACGTTATACGTTATACGTTATACGTTATACGTTATACGTTATACGTTATACGTTATACGTTATACGTTATACGTTATACGTTATACGTTATACGTTATACGTTATACGTTGTATGTTTAACGTTATACGTTATACGTTGTACGTTGTACGTGATAGGTTATACATTATACGTTATACGTTATACGTTATACCTTAAACGTTATACGTTATACGTTATACGTTATACGTTATACGTTATACGTTATACGTTATACGTTGTACGTTATACGTTATACGTTATACGTTATACGTTATACGTTATACGTTATACGTTATACGTTATACGTTATAAGTTATACGTTATACGTTATACGTTATACGTTATACGTTATACGTTATACGTTATACGTTATACGTTATACGTTATACGTTATACGTTATACGTTATACGTTATACGTTATACGTTATATGTTTAACGTTATACGTTATACGTTGTACGTTGTACGTGATAGGTTATACATTATACGTTATATGTTATACGTTATACCTTAAACGTTATACGTTATACGTTATACGTTATACGTTATACGTTATACGTTATACGTTATACGTTACACGTTATACGTTATACGTTATAAGTAAATTCTTTATATGTTTAACGTTATACATTATACGTTATACGTTATACGTTATACGTTATACGTTATACGTTGTACGTTATACGTTATACGTTATACGTTATACGTTATACGTTATACGTTATACGTTATACGTTATACGTTATACGTTATACGTTATACGTTATACGTTATACGTTACACGTTATACGTTATACGTTATAAGTAAATTCTTTATATGTTTAACGTTATACGTTATACGTTATACGTTATACGTTATACGTTATACGTTATACGTTATACGTTGTTCGTTGTACGTTGTACGTTATACGTTATACGTTATACGTTATACGTTATACGTTATACGTTATACGTTATACGTTATACGTTATACGTTATACGTTATACGTTGTACGTTATACGTTATACGTTATACGTTATACGTTTAACGTTATACGTTATACGTTATACGTTATACGTTATACGTTATACGTTATACGTTATACGTTATACGTTATACGTTATATGTTTAACGTTATACGTTATACGTTGTACGTTGTACGTGATAGGTTATACATTATACGTTATACGTTATACGTTATACCTTAAACGTTGTACGTTATACGTTGTACGTTATACGTTATACGTTATACGTTATACGTTATACGTTATACGTTATACGTTATAAGTTATACGTTATACGTTATACGTTATACGTTATACGTTATACGTTATACGTTATACGTTATACGTTATACGTTATACGTTATACGTTATACGTTATACGTTATACGTTATACGTTATACGTTATACGTTATACGTTATACGTTATATGTTTAACGTTATACGTTATACGTTGTACGTTGTACGTGATAGGTTATACATTATACGTTATACGTTATACGTTATACCTTAAACGTTATACCTTAAACGTTATACGTTATACGTTGTACGTTATACGTCATACATTATACGTTATACGTTATACGTTATACGTTATATGTTATAAGTTATACGTTATACGTTATACGTTATACGTTATACGTTATACGTTATACGTTATACGTTATACGTTATACGTTATACGTTATACGTTATACGTTATACGTTATACGTTATACGTTATACGTTATACGTTATACGTTATACGTTATACGTTATACGTTATATGTTTAACGTTATACGTTATACGTTGTACGTTGTACGTGATAGGTTATACATTATACGTTATACGTTATACGTTATACCTTAAACGTTATACCTTAAACGTTATACGTTATACGTTGTACGTTATACGTCATACATTATACGTTATACGTTATACGTTATACGTTATACGTTATAAGTTATACGTTATACGTTATACGTTATACGTTATACGTTATACGTTATACGTTATACGTTATACGTTATACGTTATACGTTATACGTTATACGTTATACGTTATACGTTATACGTTATACGTTATACGTTATACGTTATACGTTATACGTTATACGTTATACGTTATACGTTATACGTTATACGTTATACGTTATACGTTATACGTTATACGTTATACGTTATACGTTATACGTTATACGTTATACGTTATACGTTATACGTTATACGTTATACGTTATACGTTATACGTTATACGTTATACGTTATACGTTATACGTTATACGTTATACGTTATACGTTATACGTTATACGTTATACGTTATACGTTATACGTTATACGTTATACGTTATACGTTATACGTTATACGTTATACGTTATACGTTATACGTTATACGTTATACGTTATACGTTATACGTTATACGTTATACGTTATACGTTATACGTTATACGTTATACGTTATACGTTATACGTTATACGTTATACGTTATACGTTATACGTTATACGTTATACGTTATACGTTATACGTTATACGTTATACGTTATACGTTATACGTTATACGTTATACGTTATACGATATACGTTATACGTTATACGTTATACGTTGTACGTTATACGTTATACGTTATACGTTATACGTTATACGTTATACGTTATACGTTATACGTTATACGTTATACGTTATACGTTATACGTTATACGTTATACGTTATACGTTATACGTTATACGTTATACGTTATACGTTATACGTTATACGTTATACGTTATACGTTATACGTTATACGTTATACGTTATACGTTATACGTTATACGTTATACGTTATACGTTATACGTTATACGTTATACGTTATACGTTATACGTTATACGTTATACGTTATACGTTATACGTTATACGTTATACGTTATACGTTATACGTTATACGTTATACGTTATACGTTATACGTTATACGTTATACGTTATACGTTATACGTTGTATGTTTAACGTTATACGTTATACGTTATACGTTGTACGTTGTACGTGATAGGTTATACATTATACGTTATATGTTATACGTTATACCTTAAACGTTATAAGTTATACGTTATACGTTATACGTTATACGTTATACGTTATACGTTACACGTTATACGTTATACGTTATAAGTAAATTCTTTATATGTTTAACGTTATACATTATACGTTATACGTTATACGTTATACGTTATACGTTGTACGTTATACGTTGTACGTTATACGTTATACGTTATACGTTATACGTTATACGTTATACGTTATACGTTATACGTTATACGTTATACGTTATACGTTATACGTTATACGTTATACGTTATACGTTATACGTTATACGTTACACGTTATACGTTATACGTTATAAGTAAATTCTTTATATGTTTAACGTTATACGTTATACGTTATACGTTATACGTTATACGTTATACGTTATACGTTATACGTTGTTCGTTGTACGTTGTACGTTATACGTTATACGTTATACGTTATACGTTATACGTTATACGTTATACGTTATACGTTATACGTTATACGTTATACGTTATACGTTATACGTTATACGTTATACGTTATACGTTATACGTTATACGTTTAACGTTATACGTTATACGTTATACGTTATACGTTATACGTTATACGTTATACGTTATACGTTATACGTTATACGTTATACGTTATACGTTATATGTTTAACGTTATACGTTATACATTGTACGTTGTACGTGATAGGTTATACATTATACGTTATACGTTATACGTTATACCTTAAACGTTATACGTTATACGTTGTACGTTATACGTTATACGTTATACGTTATACGTTATACGTTATACGTTATACGTTATAAGTTATACGTTATACGTTATACGTTATACGTTATACGTTATACGTTATACGTTATACGTTATACGTTATACGTTATACGTTATACGTTATACGTTATACGTTATACGTTATATGTTTAACGTTATACGTTATACGTTGTACGTTGTACGTGATAGGTTATACATTATACGTTATACGTTATACGTTATACCTTAAACGTTATACCTTAAACGTTATACGTTATACGTTGTACGTTATACGTCATACATTATACGTTATACGTTATACGTTATACGTTATATGTTATAAGTTATACGTTATACGTTATACGTTATACGTTATACGTTATACGTTATACGTTATACGTTATACGTTATACGTTATACGGTATACGTTATACGTTATACGTTATACGTTATACGTTATACGTTATACGTTATACGTTATACGTTATACGTTATACGTTATACGTTATACGTTATACGTTATACGTTATACGTTATACGTTATACGTTATATGTTTAACGTTATACGTTATACGTTGTACGTTGTACGTGATAGGTTATACATTATACGTTATACGTTATACCTTAAACGTTATACCTTAAACGTTATACGTTATACGTTGTACGTTATACGTCATACATTATACGTTATACGTTATACGTTATACGTTATATGTTATAAGTTATACGTTATACGTTATACGTTATACGTTATACGTTATACGTTATACGTTATACGTTATACGTTATACGTTATACGTTATACGTTATACGTTATACGTTATACGTTATACGTTATACGTTATACGTTATACGTTATACGTTATACGTTATACGTTATACGTTATACGTTATACGTTATACGTTATACGTTCGTTATACGTTATACGTTATACGTTATACGTTATACGTTATACGTTATACGTTATACGTTATACGTTATACGTTATACGTTATACGTTATACGTTATACGTTATACGTTATACGTTATACGTTATACGTTATACGTTATACGTTATACGTTATACGTTATACGTTATACGTTATAAGTTATACGTTATACGTTATACGTTATACGTTATACGTTATACGTTATACGTTATACGTTATACGTTATACGTTATACGTTATACGTTATACGTTATACGTTGTACGTTATACGTTATACGTTATACGTTATACGTTATACGTTATACGTTATACGTTATAAGTTATACGTTATACGTTATACGTTATACGTTATACGTTATACGTTATACGTTATACGTTATACGTTATACGTTATACGTTATACGTTATACGTTATACGTTATACGTTATACGTTATACGTTATACGTTATTCGTTATACGTTATATGTTTAACGTTATACGTTATACGTTGTACGTTGTACGTGATAGGTTATACATTATACGTTATACGTTATACGTTATACCTTAAACGTTATACGTTATACGTTATACGTTATACGTTATATGTTATACGTTATACGTAATACGTTATACGTTATACGTTATACGTTATACGTTATACGTTGTACGTTGTACGTGATAGGTTATACATTATACGTTATACGTTATACGTTATACCTTAAACGTTATACGTTATACGTTATACGTTATACGTTATACGTTATACGTTATACGTTATACGTTATACGTTATACGTTATACGTTATACGTTGTACGTTATACGTTATACGTTATACGTTATACGTTATACGTTATACGTTATACGTTATAAGTTATACGTTATACGTTATATGTTATACGTTATACGTTATACGTTATACGTTATACGTTATACGTTATACGTTATACGTTATACGTTATACGTTATACGTTATACGTTATACGTTATACGTTATACGTTATACGTTATACGTTATACGTTATACGTTATACGTTATACGTTATATGATTAACGTTATACGTTATACGTTGTACGTTGTACGTGATAGGTTATACATTATACGTTATATGTTATACGTTATACCTTAAACGTTATACGTTATACGTTATACGTTATACGTTATACGTTATACGTTATACGTTATACGTTATACGTTATATGTTTAACGTTATACGTTATACGTTGTACGTTGTACGTGATAGGTTATACATTATACGTTATACGTTATACGTTATACCTTAAACGTTATACGTTATACGTTGTACGTTATATGTTATACATTATACGTTATACGTTATACGTTATACGTTATACGTTATACGTTATACGTTATACGTTATACGTTATATGTTTAACGTTATACGTTATACGTTGTACGTTGTACGTGATAGGTTATACATTATACGTTATATGTTATACGTTATACCTTAAACGTTATACGTTATACGTTATACGTTATACGTTATACGTTATACGTTATACGTTATACGTTATACGTTATACGTTATACGTTATACGTTATACGTTATACGTTATACGTTATACGTTATACGTTATATGTTTAACGTTATACGTTATACGTTGTACGTTGTACGTGATAGGTTATACATTATACGTTATACGTTATACGTTATACCTTAAACGTTATACGTTATACGTTGTACGTTATACGTTATACATTATACGTTATACGTTATACGTTATACGTTATATGTTATAAGTTATACGTTATACGTTATACGTTATACGTTATACGTTATACGTTATACGTTATACGTTATACGTTATACGTTATACGTTATACGTTATACGTTATACGTTATACGTTATACGTTATACGTTATACGTTATACGTTATACGTTATACGTTATACGTTATACGTTATACGTTATACGTTATACGTTATACGTTATACGTTATACGTTATACGTTATACGTTATACGTTATACGTTATACGTTATACGTTATACGTTATACGTTATACGTTATACGTTATACGTTATACGTTGTATGTTTAACGTTATACGTTATACGTTATACGTTATACGTTATACGTTATACGTTATACGTTATACGTTATACGTTATACGTTATACGTTATACGTTATACGTTATACGTTATACGTTATACGTTATACGTTATACGTTATACGTTGTATGTTTAACGTTATACGTTATACGTTATACGTTGTACGTTGTACGTGATAGGTTATACATTATACGTTATATGTTATACGTTATACCTTAAACGTTATACGTTATACGTTATACGTTATACGTTATACGTTATACGTTATACGTTATACGTTATACGTTATACGTTATACGTTATACGTTATACGTTATACGTTATACGTTATACGTTATACGTTATACGTTATACGTTTAACGTTATACGTTATACGTTATACGTTATACGTTATACGTTATACGTTATACGTTATACGTTATACGTTATACGTTATACGTTATACGTTATATGTTTAACGTTATACGTTATACGTTGTACGTTGTACGTGATAGGTTATACATTATACGTTATACGTTATACGTTATACCTTAAACGTTATACGTTATACGTTGTACGTTATACGTTATACGTTATACGTTATACGTTATACGTTATACGTTATACGTTATAAGTTATACGTTATACGTTATACGTTATACGTTATACGTTATACGTTATACGTTATACGTTATACGTTATACGTTATACGTTATACGTTATACGTTATACGTTATACGTTATACGTTATACGTTATATGTTTAACGTTATACGTTATACGTTGTACGTTGTACGTGATAGGTTATACATTATACGTTATACGTTATACGTTATACCTTAAACGTTATACCTTAAACGTTATACGTTATACGTTGTGCGTTATACGTCATACATTATACGTTATACGTTATACGTTATACGTTATATGTTATAAGTTATACGTTATACGTTATACGTTATACGTTATACGTTATACGTTATACGTTATACGTTATACGTTATACGTTATACGTTATACGTTATACGTTATACGTTATACGTTATACGTTATACGTTATACGTTATACGTTATACGTTATACGTTATACGTTATACGTTATACGTTATATGTTTAACGTTATACGTTATACGTTGTACGTTGTACGTGATAGGTTATACATTATACGTTATACGTTATACGTTATACGTTATACGTTATACGTTATACGTTATACGTTATACGTTCGTTATACGTTATACGTTATACGTTATACGTTATACGTTATACGTTATACGTTATACGTTATACGTTATACGTTATACGTTATACGTTATACGTTATACGTTATACGTTATACGTTATACGTTATACGTTATACGTTATACGTTATACGTTATACGTTATACGTTATACGTTATACGTTATACGTTATACGTTATACGTTATACGTTATACGTTATACGTTATACGTTATACGTTATACGTTATACGTTATACGTTGTACGTTATACGTTATACGTTATACGTTATACGTTATACGTTATACGTTATAGGTTATAAGTTATACGTTATACGTTATACGTTATACGTTATACGTTATACGTTATACGTTATACGTTATACGTTATACGTTATACGTTATACGTTATACGTTATACGTTATACGTTATACGTTATACGTTATTCGTTATACGTTATATGTTTAACGTTATACGTTATACGTTGTACGTTGTACGTGATAGGTTATACATTATACGTTATACGTTATACGTTATACCTTAAACGTTATACGTTATACGTTATACGTTATACGTTATACGTTATACGTAATACGTTATACGTTATACGTTATACGTTATACGTTATACGTTATACGTTATACGTTATACGTTATACGTTATACGTTATACGTTATACGTTATACGTTATACGTTATACGTTATACGTTATACGTTATACGTTATACGTTATACGTTATACGTTATACGTTATACGTTATACGTTATACGTTATACGTTATACGTTATACGTTATACGTTATACGTTATACGTTATACGTTATACGTTATACGTTATACGTTATACGTTATACGTTATACGTTATACGTTATACGTTATACGTTATACGTTATACGTTGTATGTTATACGTTATAAGTTATACGTTATACGTTATATGTTATACGTTATACGTTATACGTTATACGTTATACGTTATACGTTATACGTTATACGTTATACGTTATACGTTATACGTTATACGTTATACGTTATACGTTATACGTTATACGTTATACGTTATACGTTATACGTTATACGTTATACGTTATACGTTATACGTTATACGTTATACGTTATACGTTATACGTTATACGTTATATGATTAACGTTATACGTTATACGTTGTACGTTGTACGTGATAGGTTATACATTATACGTTATATGTTATACGTTATACCTTAAACGTTATACGTTATACGTTATACGTTATACGTTATACGTTATACGTTATACGTTATATGTTTAACGTTATACGTTATACGTTGTACGTTGTACGTGATAGGTTATACATTATACGTTATACGTTATACGTTATACCTTAAACGTTATACGTTATACGTTGTACGTTATATGTTATACATTATACGTTATACGTTATACGTTATACGTTATACGTTATACGTTATACGTTATACGTTATACGTTATACGTTATACGTTATACGTTATATGTTTAACGTTATACGTTATACGTTGTACGTTGTACGTGATAGGTTATACATTATACGTTATATGTTATACGTTATACCTTAAACGTTATACGTTATACGTTATACGTTATACGTTATACGTTATACGTTATACGTTATACGTTATACGTTATACGTTATACGTTATACGTTATACGTTATACGTTATACGTTATACGTTATATGTTTAACGTTATACGTTATACGTTGTACGTTGTACGTGATAGGTTATACATTATACGTTATACGTTATACGTTATACCTTAAACGTTATACGTTATACGTTGTACGTTATACGTTATACATTATACGTTATACGTTATACGTTATACGTTATATGTTATAAGTTATATGTTATACGTTATACGTTATACGTTATACGTTATACGTTATACGTTATACGTTATACGTTATACGTTATACGTTATACGTTATACGTTATACGTTATACGTTATACGTTATACGTTATACGTTATACGTTATACGTTATACGTTATACGTTATACGTTATACGTTATACGTTATACGTTATACGTTATACGTTATACGTTATACGTTATACGTTATACGTTATACGTTATACGTTATACGTTATACGTTATACGTTATACGTTATACGTTATACGTTATACGTTATACGTTATACGTTATACGTTATACGTTATACGTTATACGTTATACGTTATACGTTATACGTTATACGTTATACGTTATACGTTATACGTTATACGTTATACGTTATACGTTATACGTTATACGTTATACGTTATACGTCATACGTTATACGTTATACGTTATACGTTATACGTTATACGTTATACGTTATACGTTATATGTTTAACGTTATACGTTATACGTTATACGTTATACGTTATACGTTATACGTTATACGTTATACGTAATACGTTATACGTTATACGTTATACGTTATACGTTATACGTTATATGTTTAACGTTATACGTTATACGTTGTACGTTGTACGTGATAGGTTATACATTATACGTTATACGTTATACGTTATACCTTAAACGTTATACGTTATACGTTATACTTTATACGTTATACGTTATACGTTATACGTTATACGTTGTACGTTATACGTTATACGTTATACGTTATACGTTATACGTTATACGTTATACGTTATAAGTTATACGTTATACGTTATACGTTATACGTTATACGTTATACGTTATACGTTATACGTTATACGTTATACGTTATTCGTTATACGTTATATGTTTAACGTTATACGTTATACGTTGTACGTTGTACGTGACAGGTTATACATTATACGTTATACGTTATACGTTATACCTTAAACGTTATACGTTATACGTTGTACGTTGTACGTGATAGGTTATACATTATACGTTATACGTTATACGTTATACCTTAAACGTTATACGTTATACGTTATACGTTATACGTTATACGTTATACGTTATACGTTATACGTTATACGTTATACGTTATACGTTATACGTTATACGTTATACGTTATACGTTATACGTTATACGTTATACGTTATACGTTATACGTTATACGTTATACGTTATACGTTTAACATTATACGTTATACGTTATACGTTATACGTTATACGTTATACGTTATACATTATACGTTATACGTTATACGTTATACGTTATACGTTATACGTTATACGTTATACGTTATACGTTATACGTTATACGTTATACGTTATACGTTATACGTTATACGTTATACGTTATACGTTATACGTTATACGTTATACGTTATACGTTATACGTTATACGTTATACGTTATACGTTATACGTTATACGTTATACGTTATACGTTATACGTTATACGTTATACGTTATACGTTATACGTTATACGTTATACGTTATACGTTATGCGTTATGCGTTATGCGCTATGCGTTATGCGTTAAGCGTGATACGTTATGCTTATGCGTTATGCGTTATGAGTTATACGTTATGCGTTATGCGTTATGCGTTATGCGTTATATGTTATGCGTTATGCGTTAAGCGTTATGCGTTTTGCGTTATGCGTTATGCGTTATGCGTTATGCGTTATGCGTTATGCGTTATGCGTTATGCGTTATGCGTTATGCGTTATGTGTTATGTGTTATACGTTTGCGTTATGCGTTAGGCGTGATGCGTTATGCTTTATGCGTTATGCGTTATGCGTTATGCGTTATGCGTTATGCGTTATGCGTTATGCGTTATGCGCTATGCGTTATGCGTTAAGCGTGATGCGTTATGCTTATGCGTTATGCGTTATGAGTTATACGTTATGCGTTATGCGTTATGCGTTATGCGTTATATGTTATGCGTTATGCGTTAAGCGTTATGCGTTTTGCGTTATGCGTTATGCGTTATGCGTTATGCGTTATGCGTTATGCGTTATGCGTTATGCGTTATGCGTTGTGCGCTATGCGTTATGCGTTCTGTGTTGTGCGTTGTGCGTTATGCTTTATGCGTTATGCGTTATGCGTTATGCGTTATGCGTTATGCGTTATGCGTTATGCGTTATGCGTACTGCGTTGTTTGTTATACATTGTGCGTTATGCGTTATGCGTTATGGGTTATGCGTTATGCGTTATGCGTTATGCGTTATGCGTTATGCGTTATGCGTTATGAGTTATGAGTTATAAGTTATGCGTAATGCGTTATGCGTTATGCGTTATCCGTTATGCGTTATGCTTTATGCGTTATACGTTATGAGTTATGCGTTATGCGTTATGCGTTATGCGTTATGCGTTATGCGTTATGCGTTATGCGTTATGCGTTATGCGTTATGCGTTATGCGTTATGCGTTATGCGTTATGCGTTATGCGTTATGCGTTATGCGTTATGCGTTATGCGTTATGCGTTATGCGTTATACGGTTTGAGTTATGCGTTATGCGTTATACGGTTTGAGTTATGCGTTATGCGTTATACGTTATTGGTTTATGCGTTATGCGTTATGCGTCATGCGTTATGCGTTATGCGTTCTGCGTTGTTCGTTATGCGTTATGCGTTGGGCGTAATACGTTTGCGTTATGCGTTATGCGTTATGCGTTATGGGTTATGTTTTATGCGTTATGCGTTATGCGTTATGCGTTATGCGTTGTGCGTTATGCGTTATGCGTTTTGCGTTATGCGTTATGCGTTATGCGTTATGGGTTATGTTTTATGCGTTATGCGTTATGCATTTTGCGTTATGCGCCATGCGTTATGCGTTATGAGTTATGCGTTATGCGTTATGCGTTATGAGTTATGCGTTATGCGTTATACGGTTTGAGTTATGCGTTATGCGTTATACGGTTTCAGTTATGCGTTATACGTTATTGGTTTATGCGTTATGCGTTATGCGTTATGCGTTATGCGTTATACGGTTTGAGTTATGCGTTATGCGTTATACGGTTTGAGTTATGCGTTATGCGTTATACGTTATTGGTTTATGCGTTATGCGTTATGCGTTATGCGTTTTGCGTTATGCGTTATGCGTTATACGTTTTGCGTTATGCGTTATGCGTTATGCGTTATGCGTTATGCGTTATGCGTTATGCGTTATGCGTTAGGCGTTACGCGTTATGCGTTATGCGTTATGCGTTATGCGTTATGCGTTATGCGTTATGCGTTATGCGTTATGCGTTATGCTTTATGCGTTATGCGTTATGCGTTATACGGTATGAGTTATGCGTTATGCGTTATGCGTTATGCGTTATGCGTTATGCGTTATGCGTTATGCGTTATGCGTTATGCGTTATGCGTTATGCGTTATGCGTTATGCGTTCTGTGTTGTGCGTTGTGCGTTGTGCGTTATGCGTTATGCGTTATGGGTTATGGGTTATGCGTTATGCGTTATGCGTTATGCATTTTGCGTTATGCGTTATGCGTTATGCGTTATGAGTTATAAGTTATGCGTTATGCGTTATGCGTTATGCGTTATGCGTTATGCGTTATGCATTTTGCGTTATGCGCCATGCGTTATGCGTTATGAGTTATAAGTTAAGCGTTATGCGTTATGCGTTATGCGTTATGCGTTATGCGTTATGCGTTATGCGTTATGCGTTATGCGTTATACGTTATACGTTATGCGTTAAGCGTTATGCGTTATGAGTTATGCGTTATGCGTTATGTTTTACGCGATATGCGTTGTTCGTTATGCGTTATGCGTTAGGCGTTATACGTTTGCGTTATGCGTTATGCGTTATGCGTTATGCTTTATGCGTTATGCGTTATGCGTTATGCGTTATGCGTTATGCGTTATGGGTTATACGTTATGCGTTATGCGTTATGCGTTATGCATTATATGTTATGCGTTATGCGTTAAGCGTTATGCGTTTTGCGTTATGCGTTATGCGTTATGCGTTATGCGTTATGCGTTATGCGTTATGCGTTATGCGTTATGCGTTATGCGTTATGTGTTATGTGTTATACGTTTGCGTTATGCGTTAGGCGTGATGCGTTATGCTTTATGCGTTATGCGTTATGCGTTATGCGTTATGCGTTATGCGTTATGCGTTATGCGTTATGCGCTATGCGTTATGCGTTAAGCGTGATGCGTTATGCTTATGCGTTATGCGTTATGCGTTATGCGTTACGCGTTACGCGTTATGCGTTATGCGTTATGCGTTATGCGTAACGCGTTATGCGTTATGCGTTATGCGTTATGCTTTATGCGTTATGCGTTATGCGTTATGCATTTTGCGTTATGCGCCATGCGTTATGCATTATGAGTTATGCGTTATGCGTTATGCGTTATGCGTTATGCGTTATACGGTTTGAGTTATGCGTTATGCGTTATACGTTATTGGTTTATGCGTTATGCGTTATACGTTATTGGTTTATGCGTTATGCGTTATGCGTTATGCGTTATGCGTTATGCGTTATGCGTTATGTGTTATGCGTTATGCGTTATGCGTTATGCGTTATGCGTTATACGGTTTGAGTTATGCGTTATGCGTTATACGGTTTGAGTTATGCGTTATGCGTTATACGTTATTGGTTTATGCGTTATGCGTTATGCGTTATGCGTTATGAGTTATGCGTTATGCGTTATGCGTTATGCGTTATGCGTTATACGGTTTGAGTTATGCGTTATGCGTTATACGGTTTGAGTTATGCGTTATGCGTTATACGTTATTGGTTTATGCGTTATGCGTTATGCGTTATGCGTTATGCGTTATACGGTTTGAGTTATGCGTTATGCGTTATACGGTTTGAGTTATGCGTTATGCGTTATACGTTATTGGTTTATGCGTTATGCGTTATGCGTTTTGCGTTATGCGTTATGCGTTATACGTTTTGCGTTATGCGTTATGCGTTATGCGTTATGCGTTATGCGTTATGCGTTATGCCTTATGCGTTATGCGTTACGCGTTACGCGTTATGCGTTATGCGTTATGCGTTATGCGTTATGCGTTATGCGTTATGCGTTATGCGTTATGCGTTATGCTTTATGCGTTATGCGTTATGCGTTATACGGTATGAGTTATGCGTTATGCGTTATGCCTTATGCGTTATGCGTTATGCGTTATGCGTTATGCGTTATGCGTTATGCGTTATGCGTTATGCGTTATGCGTTATGCGTTATGCGTTATGCGTTATGCGTTATGCGTTATGCGTTCTGTGTTGTGCGTTGTGCGTTGTGCGTTATGCGTTATGCGTTATGCGTTATGGGTTATGGGTTATGCGTTATGCGTTATGCGTTATGCATTTTGCGTTATGCGTTATGCGTTATGCGTTATGCGTTATGAGTTATAAGTTATGCGTTATGCGTTATGCGTTATGCGTTATGCGTTATGCGTTATGCGTTATGCGTTATGCATTTTGCGTTATGTGCCATGCGTTATGCGTTATGAGTTATAAGTTATGCGATATGCGTTATGCGTTATGCGTTATGCGTTATGCGTTATGCGTTATGCGTTATGCGTTACGCGTTATGCGTTATGCGTTATGCGTTATGCGTTATGCGTTATGCGTTATGCGTTATGCGTTATGCGTTATACGGTTTGAGTTATGCGTTATGCGTTATACGGTTTGAGTTATGCGTTATACGTTATTGGTTTATGCGTTATGCGTTATGCGTCATGCGTTATGCGTTATGCGTTCTGCGTTGTTCGTTATGCGTTATGCGTTGGGCGTAATACGTTTGCGTTATGCGTTATGCGTTATGCGTTATGCGTTACGGGTTATGTTTTATGCGTTATGCGTTATGCGTTATGCGTTATGCGTTGTGCGTTATGCGTTATGCGTTTTGCGTTATGCGTTATGCGTTATGCGTTATGCGTTATGCGTTATGTGTTATGCGTTATGCGTTATGCGTTCTGTGTTGTGCGTTGTGCGTTGTGCGTTATGCTTTATGCGTTATGCGTTATGCGTTATGCGTTATGCGTTATGCGTTATGCGTTATGCGTACTGCGTTGTTCGTTATGCGTTGTGCGTTATGCGTTATGCGTTATGGGTTATGCGTTATGCGTTATGCGTTATGCGTTATGCGTTATGCGTTATGAGTTATGAGTTATAAGTTATGCGTAATGCGTTATGCGTTATGCGTTATGCGTTATGCGTAATGCGTTATGCGTTATGCGTTATACGTTATACGTTATGCGTTAAGCGTTATGCGTTATGCGTTATGCGTTATGCGTTATGCGTTAACGTTATGCGTTATGCCTTTTGCGTTATGCGTTATGCGTTATGCGTTATGCGTTATGCGTTATGCGTTTTGCGTTATACGTTATGCGTTATGCGTTATGCGTTATTCTTTATGCGTTATGCGTGATCCGTTATGCGTTAAGCGTTATGCGTTATGCGTCATGCGTTATGCGTTATGCTTTATGCGTTATGCGTTATGCGTTATGCGTTATGCGTTATGCGTTATACGTTATACGTTATGCGTTAAGCGTTATGCGTTATGAGTTATGCGTTATGCGTTATGTTTTACGCGATATGCGTTATGCGTTATGCGTTATGCGTTGTTCGTTATGCGTTATGCGTTAGGCGTTATACGTTTGCGTTATGCGTTATGCGTTATGCGTTATGCTTTATGCGTTATGCGTTATGCGTTATGCGTTATGCGTTATGCGTTATGGGTTATGCGTTATGCGTTATGCGTTATGCATTATGCGTTATGCGTTGTGCGCTATGCGTTATGCGTTCTGTGTTGTGCGTTGTGCGTTGTGCGTTATGCTTTATGCGTTATGCGTTATGCGTTATGCGTTATGCGTTATGCGTTATGCGTTATGCGTACTGCGTTGTTCGTTATGCGTTGTGCGTTATGCGTTATGCGTTATGGGTTATGCGTTATGCGTTATGCGTTATGCGTTATGCGTTATGCGTTATGCGTTATGCGTTATGCGTTATGCGTTATGCGTTATGCGTTATGCGTTATGCGTTATGCGTTATGCGTTATGCGTTATGCGTTACGCGTTACGCGTTATGCGTTATGCGTTATGCGTTATGCGTTATGCGTTATGCGTTATGCGTTATGCGTTATGCGTTATGCGTTATGCTTCATGCGTTATGCGTTAGGCGTTATACGGTATGAGTTATGCGTTATGCGTTAGGCGTTATACGTTTGCGTTATGCGTTATGCGTTATGCGTTATGTGTTATGCGTTATGCGTTTTGCGTTATGCGTTATGCGTTATGAGTTATGCGTTGTTCGTTATGCGTTATGCGTTATACGTTTGCGTTATGCGTTATGCGTTATGCTTTATGCGTTATGCGTTATGCGTTATGCGTTATGCATTTTGCGTTATGCGCCATTCGTTATGCATTATGAGTTATGCGTTATGCGTTATGCGTTATGCGTTACGCGTTACGCGTTATGCGTTATGCGTTATGCGTTATGCGTTATGCGTTATGCGTTATGCGTTATGCGTTATGCGTTATGCTTTATGCTTTATGCGTTATGCGTTATGCGTTATGCATTTTGCGTTATGCGCCATGCGTTATGCATTATGAGTTATGCGTTATGCGTTATGCGTTATGCGTTATGCGTTATGCGTTATACGGTTTGAGTTATGCGTTATGCGTTATACGTTATTGGTTTATGCGTTATGCGTTATACGTTATTGATTTATGCGTTATGCGTTATGCGTTATGCGTTATGCGTTATGCGTTATACGGTTTCAGTTATGCGTTATGCGTTATAAGGTTTGAGTTATGCGTTATGCGTTATACGTTATTGGTTTATGCGTTATGCGTTATGCGTTATGCGTTATGCGTTTTGCGTTATGCGTTATGCGTTATGCGTTATGCGTTATGCGTTATGGGTTATGTTTTATGCGTTATGCGTTATGCGTTATGCGTTATGCGTTATGCGTTATGCGTTATGCGTTATGCGTTATGCGTTGTTCGTTATGCGTTATGCGTTGGGCGTTATACGTTTGCGTTATGCGTTATGCGTTATGCGTTATGCGTTATGCGTTATGCGTTATGCATTTTGCGTTATGCGCCATGCGTTATGCGTTATGAGTTACGCGTTATGCGTTATGCGTTATGCGTTATGCGTTATGCGTTATGCGTTATGCGTTATGCGTTATACAGTTTGAGTTATGCGTTATGCGTTATACGGTTTGAGTTATGCGTTATGCGTTATACGTTATTGGTTTATGCGTTATGCGTTATGCGTTATGCGTTATGCGTTTTCCGTTATGCGTTATGGGCTATGTTTTATGCGTTATGCGTTATGCGTTATGCGTTATGCATTTTGCGTTATGCGCCATGCGTTATGCGTTATGCGTTATGCGTAATGCGCTATGCGTTATGCGTTGGGCGTAATACGTTTGCGTTATGCCTTATGCGTTATGAGTTATGCTTTATGCGTTATGCGTTATGCGTTATGCGTTATGCGTTATGCGTTATGCGTTTTGCGTTATACGTTATGCGTTATGCGTTATGCGTTATTCTTTATGCGTTATGCGTGATCCGTTATGCGTTAAGCGTTATGCGTTATGCGTCATGCGTTATGCGTTATGCTTTATGCGTTATGCGTTATGCGTTATGCGTTATGCGTTATGCGTTATACGTTATACGTTATGCGTTAAGCGTTATGCGTTATGAGTTATGCGTTATGCGTTATGTTTTACGCGATATGCGTTATGCGTTATGCGTTGTTCGTTATGCGTTATGCGTTAGGCGTTATACGTTTGCGTTATGCGTTATGCGTTATGCGTTATGCTTTATGCGTTATGCGTTATGCGTTATGCGTTATGCGTTATGCGTTATGGGTTATGCGTTATGCGTTATGCGTTATGCATTATGCGTTATGCGTTGTGCGCTATGCGTTATGCGTTCTGTGTTGTGCGTTGTGCGTTGTGCGTTATGCTTTATGCGTTATGCGTTATGCGTTATGCGTTATGCGTTATGCGTTATGCGTTATGCGTACTGCGTTGTTCGTTATGCGTTGTGCGTTATGCGTTATGCGTTATGGGTTATGCGTTATGCGTTATGCGTTATGCGTTATGCGTTATGCGTTATGCGTTATGCGTTATGCGTTATGCGTTATGCGTTATGCGTTATGCGTTATGCGTTATGCGTTATGCGTTATGCGTTATGCGTTACGCGTTACGCGTTATGCGTTATGCGTTATGCGTTATGCGTTATGCGTTATGCGTTATGCGTTATGCGTTATGCGTTATGCGTTATGCTTCATGCGTTATGCGTTAGGCGTTATACGGTATGAGTTATGCGTTATGCGTTAGGCGTTATACGTTTGCGTTATGCGTTATGCGTTATGCGTTATGTGTTATGCGTTATGCGTTTTGCGTTATGCGTTATGCGTTATGAGTTATGCGTTGTTCGTTATGCGTTATGCGTTATACGTTTGCGTTATGGGTTATGCGTTATGCTTTATGCGTTATGCGTTATGCGTTATGCGTTATGCATTTTGCGTTATGCGCCATTCGTTATGCATTATGAGTTATGCGTTATGCGTTATGCGTTATGCGTTACGCGTTACGCGTTATGCGTTATGCGTTATGCGTTATGCGTTATGCGTTATGCGTTATGCGTTATGCGTTATGCTTTATGCTTTATGCGTTATGCGTTATGCGTTATGCATTTTGCGTTATGCGCCATGCGTTATGCATTATGAGTTATGCGTTATGCGTTATGCGTTATGCGTTATGCGTTATGCGTTATACGGTTTGAGTTATGCGTTATGCGTTATACGTTATTGGTTTATGCGTTATGCGTTATACGTTATTGGTTTATGCGTTATGCGTTATGCGTTATGCGTTATGCGTTATGCGTTATACGGTTTCAGTTATGCGTTATGCGTTATAAGGTTTGAGTTATGCGTTATGCGTTATACGTTATTGGTTTATGCGTTATGCGTTATGCGTTATGCGTTATGCGTTTTGCGTTATGCGTTATGCGTTATGCGTTATGCGTTATGCGTTATGGGTTATGTTTTATGCGTTATGCGTTATGCGTTATGCGTTATGCGTTATGCGTTATGCGTTATGCGTTATGCGTTATGCGTTATGCGTTGTTCGTTATGCGTTATGCGTTGGGCGTTATACGTTTGCGTTATGCGTTATGCGTTATGCGTTATGCGTTATGCGTTATGCGTTATGCATTTTGCGTTATGCGCCATGCGTTATGCGTTATGAGTTACGCGTTATGCGTTATGCGTTATGCGTTATGCGTTATGCGTTATGCGTTATGCGTTATGCGTTATACAGTTTGAGTTATGCGTTATGCGTTATACGGTTTGAGTTATGCGTTATGCGTTATACGTTATTGGTTTATGCGTTATGCGTTATGCGTTATGCGTTATGCGTTTTCCGTTATGCGTTATGGGCTATGTTTTATGCGTTATGCGTTATGCGTTATGCGTTATGCATTTTGCGTTATGCGCCATGCGTTATGCGTTATGCGTTATGCGTTATGCGTAATGCGCTATGCGTTATGCGTTGGGCGTAATACGTTTGCGTTATGCCTTATGCGTTATGAGTTATGCTTTATGCGTTATGCGTTATGCGTTATACGGTATGAGTTATGCGTTATGCGTTATGCGTTGTGCGTTATGCGTTATGCGTTATGCGTTGTGCGTTATGCGTTATGCGTTATGCGTTATGCGTTGTGCGTTATGCGTTATGCGTTATACGGTATGAGTTATGCGTTATGCGTTATGCGTTGGGCGTTATACGTTTGCGTTATGCGTTATGCGTTATGCGTTATGCATTTTGCGTTATGCGCCATGCGCTATGCGTTATGAGTTATGCGTTATGCGTTATGCGTTATGCGTTATGCGTTATACGGTTTGAGTTATGCGTTATGCGTTATACGTTATTGGTTTATGCGTTATGCGTTATGCGTTATGCGTTATGCGTTATACGTTATGCGTTATGCGTTATGCGTTATGCGTTATGCGTTATGCGTTATGCGTTATGCGTTTTGCGTTATGCGTTATGCGCTATGTGTTATGCGTTTTGCGTTGTTCGTTATGCGTTATGCGTTGGGTGTTATACGTTTGCGTTATGCGTTATGCGTTATGCGTTATGCGTTATGCTTTATGCGTTATGCGTTATGCGTTATGCATTTTGCGTTATGCGCCATGCGTTATGCGTTATGCGTTATGCGTTATGCGTTATGCGTTATGCGTTATGCGTTATGCGTTATGCGTTATGCGTTATGCGTTATACGGTTTGAGTTATGCGATATGCGTTATACGGTTTGAGTTATGCGTTATTCGTTATTGGTTTATGCGTTATGCGTTATGCGTTATGCGTTATGCGTTATGCGTTATGCGTTATGCGTTATGCGTTGGGCGTAATACGTTTGCGTTATGCGTTATGCGTTATGCGTTATGCGTTATGCGTTATGCTTTATGCGTTATGCGTTATGCGTTATACGGTATGAGTTATGCGTTATGCGTTATGCGTTATGCGCCATGCGTTATGCGTTATGAGTTATGCGTTATGCGTTATGCGTTATGCGTTATGCGTTATGCGTTATACGGTTTGAGTTATGCGTTATGCGTTATACGGTTTGAGTTATGCGTTAGGCGTTATACGTTATTGGTTTATGCGTTATGCGTTATGCGTTATGCGTTATGCGTTATGCGTTATGCGTTATGCGTTATGCGTTATACGGTTTGAGTTATGCGTTATGCGTTATACGTTATTGGTTTATGCGTTATGCGTTATGCGTTATGCGTTATGCGTTATGCGTTATGCGTTTTGCGTTATGCGTTATGCGTTATGCGTTATGGGTTATGTTTTATGCGTTATGCGTTATGCGTTATGCGCTATGCGTTATGCGTTTTGCGTTGTTCGTTATGCGTTATGCGTTGGGCGTTATACGTTTGCGTTATTCGTTATGCGTTATGCGTTATGCTTTATGCGTTATGCGTTATGCGTTATGCATTTTGCGTTATGCGCCATGCGTTGGGCGTAATACGTTTGCGTTATGCGTTATGCGTTATGCGTTATGCGTTATGCTTTATGCGTTATGCGTTATGCGTTATGCGTTATGCGTTATGCGTTATGCGTTATACGTTATACGTTATGCGTTAAGCGTTATGCGTTATGAGTTATGCGTTATGCGTTATGCGTTATGCGTTATGCGTTATGCGTTATGCGTTATACGCTATACGTTATGCGTTAAGCGTTATGCGTTATGAGTTATGCGTTATGCGTTATGTTTTACTCGATATGCGTTATGCGTTATGCGTTATGCGTTGTTCGTTATGCGTTATGCGTTAGGCGTTATACGTTTGCGTTATGCGTTATGCGTTATGCGTTATGCTTTATGCGTTATGCGTTATGCGTTATGCGTTATGCGTTATGCGTTATGCGTTATGCGTTATGCGTTATGCGTTATGCGTTATGCATTATGCGTTATGCGTTGTGCGCTATGCGTTATGCGTTCTGTGTTGTGCGTTGTGCGTTGTGCGTTATGCTTTATGCGTTATGCGTTATGCGTTATGCGTTATGCGTTATGCGTTATGCGTTATGCGTTATGCGTTATGCGTACTGCGTTGTTCGTTATGCGTTGTGCGTTATGCGTTATGCGTTATGGGTTATGCGTTATGCGTTATGCGTTATGCGTTATGCGTTATGCGTTATGCGTTATGCGTTATGCGTTATGCGTTATGCGTTATGCGTTATGCGTTATGCGTTATGCGTTGTTCGTTATGTGTTATGCGTTAGGCGTTATACGTTTGCGTTATGCGTTATGCGTTATGCGTTATGCGTTATGCTTTATGCGTTATGCGTTATGCTTTATGCGTTATGCATGATCCCTTATGCGTTAGGCGTTATGCGTTATGCGTGATCCGTTATGCGTTAGGCGTTATGCGTTATGCGTTATGCATTTTGCGTTATGCGCCATGCGTTATGCGTTATGAGTTATGCGTTATGCGTTATGCGTTATGCGTTATGCGTTATACGTTTTGCGTTATGCGTTATGCGTTATGCGTTATGCGTTATGCGTTATGCGTTATGCGTTATGCGTTATGCGTTATGCGTTATGCGTTATGCGTTATGCGTTATACGGTTTGAGTTATGCGTTATGCGTTATACGTTATTGGTTTATGCGTTATGCGTTATGCGTTATGCGTTATGCGTTATGCGTTATACGGTTTGAGTTATGCGTTATGCGTTATACGTTATTGGTTTATGCGTTATGCGTTATACGTTATTGGTTTATGCGTTATGCGTTATGCGTTATGCGTTATACGGTTTCAGTTATGCGTTATGCGTTATAAGGTTTGAGTTATGCGTTATGCGTTATACGTTATTGGTTTATGCGTTATGCGTTATGCGTTATGCGTTTTGCGTTATGCGTTATGCGTTATGCGTTATGGGTTATGTTTTATGCGTTATGCGTTATGCGTTATGCGTTATGCGTTATGCGTTGTTCGTTATGCGTTATGCGTTGGGCGTTATACGGTTTGAGTTATGCGTTATGCGTTATACGGTTTGAGTTATGCGTTATGCGTTATGCGTTATGCGTTATGCGTTATGCGTTATGCGTTATGCGTTATGCGTTATGCGTTATGCGTTGGGCGTAATACGTTTGCGTTATGCGTTATGCGTTATGCGTTATGCGTTATGCGTTATGCTTTATGCGTTATGCGTTATGCGTTATGCGTTATGCGTTATGCGTTATGCGTTATGCATTTTGCGTTATGCGCCATGCGTTATGCGTTATGAGTTATGCGTTATGCGTTATGCGTTATGCGTTATGCGTTATGCGTTATGCGTTATGCGTTATGCGTTATGCGTTATACGGTTTGAGTTATGCGTTATGCGTTATACGGTTTGAGTTATGCGTTATGCGTTATACGTTATTGGTTTATGCGTTATGCGTTATGCGTTATGCGTTATGCGTTTTCCGTTATGCGTTATGGGCTATGTTTTATGCGTTATGCGTTATGCGTTATGCGTTATGCGTTATGCGTTATGCGTTATGCGTTATGCGTTATGCGTTATGCGTTATACGGTTTGAGTTATGCGTTATGCGTTATACGGTTCGAGTTATGCGTTATGCGTTATGCGTTATGCGTTATGCGTTATGCGTTATGCGTTATGCGTTATGCGTTATGCGTTATGCGTTATGCGTTATGCGTTGGGCGTAATACGTTTGCGTTATGCGTTATGCGTTATGCGTTATGCGTTATGCTATATGCGTTATGCGTTATGCGTTATACGGTATGAGTTATGCGTTATGCGTTATGCGTTATGCTATATGCGTTATGCGTTATGCGTTATGCGTTATACGGTTTGAGTTATGCGTTATGCGTTATACGGTTTGAGTTATGCGTTAGGCGTTATACGTTATTGGTTTATGCGTTATGCGTTATGCGTTATGCGTTATGCGTTATGCGTTATGCGTTATGCGTTATACGGTTTGAGTTATGCGTTATGCGTTTTACGTTATTGGTTTATGCGTTATGCGCTATGCGTTATGCGTTATGCGTTATGCGTTATGCGTTATGCGTTATGCGTTATGCGTTATGCGTTTTGCGTTATGCGTTATGCGTTATGCGTTATGGGTTATGTTTTATGCGTTATGCGTTATGCGTTATGCGCTATGCGTTATGCGTTTTACGTTGTTCGTTATGCGTTATGCGTTGGGCGTTATACGTTTGCGTTATGCGTTATGCGTTATGCGTTATGCTTTATGCGTTATGCGTTATGCGTTATGCATTTTGCGTTATGCGCCATGCGTTATGCGTTATGAGTTATGCGTTATGCGTTATGCGTTATGCGTGATACGTTATACGGTTTGAGTTATGCGTTATGCGTTATATGGTTTGAGTTATGCGTTATGCGTTATACGTTATTGGTTTATGCGTTATGCGTTATGCGTTATGTGTTTTGCGTTATGCGTTATGCGTTATGCGTTATGCGTTATGCGTTATGCGTTATGCGTTATGCGTTATGCGTTATGCGTTATGCGTTATGCGTTATGCGTTATGCGTTATGCGTTATGCGTTATGCGTTATGCGTTATGCGTTATGCGTTGGGCGTAATACGTTTGCGTTATACGTTATGCGTTATGCGTTATGCGTTATGCTTTATGCTTTATGCTTTATGCGTTATGCGTTATGCGTTATACGGTATGAGTTATGCGTTATGCGTTATGCGTTATGCGTTATGCGTTGTGCGTAATGCGTTATGCGTTCTGTGTTGTGCGTTGTGCGTTGGGCGTTTGCTTTATGCGTTATGCGTTATGCGTTATGCGTTATGCGTTATGCGTTATGCGTTATGCGTTATGCGTTATGCGTTATGCGTTATGCGTTGTTCGTTATGCGTTATGCGTTAGGCGTTATGCGTTATGCGTTATGCGTTCTGTGTTGTGCGTTGTGCGTTGTGCGTTATGCCTTATGCGTTATGGGTTATGGGTTATGCGTTATGCGTTATGCGTTATGCATTTTGCGTTATGCGTTATGCGTTATGCGTTATGCGTTATGAGTTATAATTTATGCGTTATGCGTTATGCGTTATGCGTTATGAGTTATGCGTTATGCGTTATGCATTTTGCGTTATGCGCCATGCGTTATGCGTTATGAGTTATGCGTTATGCGTTATGCGTTATGCGTTATGCGTTATGCGTTATGCGTTATGCATTTTGCTTTATGCGCCATGCGTTATGCGTTATGAGTTATGCCTTATGCGTTATGCGTTATGCGTTATGTGTTATGCGTTATGCGTTTTGCGTTATGCGTTATGCGTTATGAGTTATGCGTTGTTCGTTATGCGTTATGCGTTATACGTTTGCGTTATGCGTTATGCCGTATGCGTTATGCTTTATGCGTTATGCGTTATGCGTTATGCATTTTGCGTTATGCGCCATGCGTTATGCATTATGAGTTATGCGTTATGCGTTATACGTTATTGGTTTATGCGTTATGCGTTATGCGTTTTGCGTTATGCGTTATGCGTTATGCGTTATGCGTTATGGGTTATGTTTTATGCGTTATGCGTTATGCGATATGCGTTATGCGTTATGCGTTATGCGTTATGCGTTGTTCGTTATGCGTTATGCGTTGGGCGTTATACGTTTGCGTTATGCGTTATGCGTTATGCGTTATGCGTTATGCGTTATGCGTTATGCGTTATGCGTTATGCATTTTGCGTTATGCGCCATGCGTTATGCGTTATGAGTTATGCGTTATGCGTTATGCGTTATGCGTTATGCGTTATGCGTTATGCGTTATGCGTTATGCGTTATACGGTTTGAGTTATGCGTTATGCGTTATACGGTTTGAGTTATGCGTTATGCGTTATACGTTATTGGTTTATGCGTTATGCGTTATGCGTTATGCGTTATGCGTTTTCCGTTATGCGTTATGGGCTATGTTTTATGCGTTATGCGTTATGCGTTATGCGTTATGCGTTATGCATTTTGCGTCATGCGCCATGCGTTATGCGTTATGCGTTATGCGTTATGCGTAATGCGTTATGCGTTATGCGTTGGGCGTAATACGTTTGCGTTATGCGTTATGCGTTATGAGTTATGCTTTATGCGTTATGCGTTATGCGTTATACGGTATGAGTTATGCGTTATGCGTTATGCGTTGTGCGTTATGCGTTATGCGTTATGCGTTGTGCGTTATGCGTTATGCGTTATGCGTTATGCGTTGTGCGTTATGCGTTATGCGTTATACGGTATGAGTTATGCGTTATGCGTTATGCGTTGGGCGTTATACGTTTGCGTTATGCGTTATGCGTTATGCATTTTGCGTTATGCGCCATGCGTTATGCGTTATGAGTTATGCGTTATGCGTTATGCGTTATGCGTTATGCGTTATACGGTTTGAGTTATGCGTTATGCGTTATACGTTATTGGTTTATGCGTTATGCGTTATGCGTTATGCGTTATGCGTTATGCGTTATGCGTTATGCGTTATGCGTTATACGTTATTGGTTTATGCGTTATGCGTTATGCGTTATGCGTTATGCGTTATGCGTTATGCGTTATGCGTTATACGGTTTGAGTTATGCGTTATGCGTTATACGTTATTGGTTTATGCGTTATGCGTTATGCGTTATGCGTTATGCGTTATGCGTTATGCGTTATGCGTTATGCGTTTTGCGTTATGCGTTATGCGTTATGCGTTATGGGTTATGTTTTATGCGTTATGCGTTATGCGTTATGCGCTATGCGTTATGCGTTTTGCGTTGTTCGTTATGCGTTATGCGTTGGGCGTTATACGTTTGCGTTATGCGTTATGCGTTATGCTTTATGCGTTATGCGTTATGCGTTATGCATTTTGCGTTATGCGCCATGCGTTATGCGTTATGAGTTATGCGTTATACGTTATGCGTTATGCGTGATGCGTTATACGGTTTGATTTATGCGTTATGCGTTATATGTTTTGAGTTATGCGTTATGCGTTATACGTTATTGGTTTATGCGTTATGCGTTATGCGTTATGCGTTATGCGTTTTGCGTTATGCGTTATGCGTTATGCGTTATGCGTTATGCGTTATGCGTTATGCGTTATGCGTTATGCGTTATGCGTTATGCGTTATGCGTTATGCGTTATGCGTTATGCGTTATGCGTTGGGCGTAATACGTTTGCGTTATGCGTTATGCGTTATGCGTTATGCGTTATGCTTTATGCGTTATGCGTTATGCGTTATACGGTATGCGTTATGCGTTATGCGTTATGCGTTATGCGTTATGCGTTGTGCGTTATGCGTTATGCGTTCTGTGTTGTGCGTTGTGCGTTGGGCGTTTGCTTTATGCGTTATGCGTTATGCGTTATGCGTTATGCGTTATGCGTTATGCGTTATGCGTTATGCGTTCTGTGTTGTGCGTTGTGCGTTGTGCGTTATGCCTTATGCGTTATGGGTTATGGGTTATGCGTTATGCGTTATGCGTTATGCATTTTGCGTTATACGGTTTGAGTTATGCGTTATGCGTTATACGTTATTGGTTTATGCGTTATGCGTTATGCGTTATGCGTTATGCGTTATGCGTTATGCGTTATGCGTTTTGCGTTATGCGTTATGCGTTATGCGTTATGGGTTATGTTTTATGCGTTATGCGTTATGCGTTATGCGCTATGCGTTATGCGTTTTGCGTTGTTCGTTATGCGTTATGCGTTGGGCGTTATACGTTTGCGTTATGCGTTATGCGTTATGCGTTATGCTTTATGCGTTATGCGTTATGCGTTATGCATTTTGCGTTATGCGCCATGCGTTATGCGTTATGAGTTATGCGTTATACGTTATGCGTTATGCGTGATGCGTTATACGGTTTGATTTATGCGTTATGCGTTATATGGTTTGAGTTATGCGTTATGCGTTATACGTTATTGGTTTATGCGTTATGCGTTATGCGTTATGCGTTATGCGTTTTGCGTTATGCGTTATGCGTTATGCGTTATGCGTTATGCGTTATGCGTTATGCGTTATGCGTTATGCGTTATGCGTTATGCGTTATGCGTTATGCGTTGGGCGTAATACGTTTGCGTTATGCGTTATGCGTTATGCGTTATGCTTTATGCGTTATGCGTTATGCGTTATACGGTATGCGTTATGCGTTATGCGTTATGCGTTATGCGTTGTGCGTTATGCGTTATGCGTTCTGTGTTGTGCGTTGTGCGTTGGGCGTTTGCTTTATGCGTTATGCGTTATGCGTTATGCGTTATGCGTTATGCGTTATGCGTTATGCGTTATACGGTTTGAGTTATGCGTTATGCGTTATACGGTTTGAGTTATGCGTTATGCGTTATACGTTATTGGTTTATGCGTTATGCGTTATGCGTTATGCGTTATGCGTTATGCGTTATGCGTTATGCGTTATGCGTTATGCGTTATGCATTTTGCTTTATGCGCCATGCGTTATGCGTTATGAGTTATGCGTTATGCGTTATGCGTTATGCGTTATGCGTTATACGGTTTGAGTTATGCGTTATGCGTTATACGGTTTGAGTTATGCGTTATGCGTTATGCGTTATGCGTTATGCGTTATGCGTTATGCGTTATGCGTTATGCGTTATGCGTTATGCGTTATGCGTTATGCGTTATGCGCCATGCGTTATGCGTTATGAGTTATGCGTTATGCGTTATGCGTTATGCGTTATGCGTTATGCGTTATACGGTTTGAGTTATGCGTTATGCGTTATACGGTTTGAGTTATGCGTCATGCGTTATACGTTATTGGTTTATGCGTTATGCGTTATGCGTTATGCGTTATGCGTTATGCGTTATGCGTTATGCGTTATGCGTTATGCGTTATGCGTTATGCGTTATGCGTTATGCGTTATGCATTTTGCTTTATGCGCCATGCGTTATGCGTTATGAGTTATGCGTTATGCGTTATGCGTTATGCGTTATGCGTTATACGGTTTGAGTTATGCGTTATGCGTTATACGGTTTGAGTTATGCGTTAAGCGTTATGCGTTATGCGTTATGCGTTATGCGTTATGCGTTATGCGTTATGCGTTATGCGTTATGCGTTAAGCGTTATGCGTTATGCCTTATGCGTTATGCGTCATGCGTTATGCGTTGTTCGTTATGCGTTATGCGTTATGCGTTATGCGTTATGCGTTATGCGTTATGCGTTATGCGTTATGCGTTATGCGTTTTGCGTTATGCGTTATGCGTAATGCGTTATGGGTTATGTTTTATGCGTTATGCGTTATGCGTTATGCGTTATGCGTTATGCGTCATGCGTTATGCGTTGTTCGTTATGCGTTATGCGTTGGGCGTTATACGTTTGCGTTATGCGTTATGCTTTATGCGTTATGCGTTATGCGTTATGCGTTATGCGTTATGCGTTATGGGTTATGGGTTATGCGTTATGCGTTATGCGTTATGCATTTTGCGTTATGCGTTATGCGTTATGCGTTATGCGTTATGAGTTATAATTTATGCGTTATGCGTTATGCGTTATGCGTTATGCGTTATGCGTTATGCATTTTGCGTTATGTGCCATGCGTTATGCGTTATGAGTTATAAGTTATGCGTCATGCGTTATGCGTTATGCGTTATGCGTTATGCGTTATGCGTTATGCGTTATGCGTTATGCGTTACGCGTTATGCGTTATGCGTTATGCGTTATGCGTTATGCGTTATGTGTTATGTGTTATACGTTTGCGTTATGCGTTAGGCGTGATGCGTTATGCTTTATGCGTTATGCGTTATGCGTTATGCGTTATGCGTTATGCGCTATGCGTTATGCGTTAAGCGTGATGCGTTATGCTTATGCGTTATGCGTTATGAGTTATACGTTATGCGTTATGCGTTATGCGTTATGCGTTATATGTTATGCGTTATGCGTTAAGCGTTATGCGTTTTGCGTTATGCGTTATGCGTTATGCGTTATGCGTTATGCGTTATGCGTTATGCGTTATGCGTTATGCGTTATGCGTTATGCGTTATGCGTTATGCTTTGTGCGCTATGCGTTATGCGTTCTGTGTTGTGCGTTGTGCGTTGTGCGTTATGCTTTATGCGTTATGCGTTATGCGTTATGCGTTATGCGTTATGCGTTATGCGTACTGCGTTGTTCGTTATGCGTTGTGCGTTATGCGTTATGAGTTATGCGTTATGCGTTATGCGTTATGCGTTATGCGTTATGCGTTATGCATTTTGCTTTATGCGCCATGCGTTATGCGTTATGAGTTATGCCTTATGCGTTATGCGTTATGCGTTATGTGTTATGCATTTTGCGTCATGCGCCATGCTTTATGCGTTATGCGTTATGCGTTATGCATTTTGCGTTATGCGCCATGCGTTATGCATTATGAGTTATGCGTTATGCGTTATACGTTATTGGTTTATGCGTTATGCGTTATGCGTTTTGCGTTATGCGTTATGCGTTATGCGTTATGCGTTATGGGTTATGTTTTATGCGTTATGCGTTATGCGATATGCGTTATGCGTTATGCGTTATGCGTTATGCGTTGTTCGTTATGCGTTATGCGTTGGGCGTTATACGTTTGCGTTATGCGTTATGCGTTATGCGTTATGCGTTATGCGTTATGCGTTATGCGTTATGCATTTTGCGTTATGCGCCATGCGTTATGCGTTATGAGTTATGCGTTATGCGTTATGCGTTATGCGTTATGCGTTATGCGTTATGCGTTATGCGTTATACGGTTTGAGTTATGCGTTATGCGTTATACGGTTTGAGTTATGCGTTATGCGTTATACGTTATTGGTTTATGCGTTATGCGTTATGCGTTATGCGTTATGCGTTTTCCGTTATGCGTTATGGGCTATGTTTTATGCGTTATGCGTTATGCGTTATGCGTTATGCATTTTGCGTCATGCGCCATGCGTTATGCGTTATGCGTTATGCGTAATGCGTTATGCGTTATGCGTTGGGCGTAATACGTTTGCGTTATGCGTTATGCGTTATGAGTTATGCTTTATGCGTTATGCGTTATGCGTTATACGGTATGAGTTATGCGTTATGCGTTATGCGTTATGCGTTATGCGTTATGCGTTATGCGTTTTGCGTTATGCGTTATGCGTTATGCGTTATGCGTTATGCGTTATGCGTTATGCGTTATGCGTTATGCGTTTTGCGTTATGCGTTATGCGTTATGCGTTATGGGTTATGTTTTATGCGTTATGCGTTATGCGTTATGCGCTATGCGTTATGCGTTTTGCGTTGTTCGTTATGCGTTATGCGTTGGGCGTTATACGTTTGCGTTATGCGTTATGCGTTATGCGTTATGCTTTATGCGTTATGCGTTATGCGTTATGCATTTTGCGTTATGCGCCATGCGTTATGCGTTATGAGTTATGCGTTATACGTTATGCGTTATGCGTGATGCGTTATACGGTTTGATTTATGCGTTATGCGTTATATGGTTTGAGTTATGCGTTATGCGTTATACGTTATTGGTTTATGCGTTATGCGTTATGCGTTATGCGTTATGCGTTTTGCGTTATGCGTTATGCGTTATGCGTTATGCGTTATGCGTTATGCGTTATGCGTTATGCGTTATGCGTTATGCGTTATGCGTTATGCGTTATGCGTTATGCGTTATGCGTTATGCGTTATGCGTTATGCGTTATGCGTTATGCGTTATGCGTTATGCGTTGGGCGTAATACGTTTGCGTTATGCGTTATGCGTTATGCGTTATGCGTTATGCTTTATGCGTTATGCGTTATGCGTTATACGGTATGCGTTATGCGTTATGCGTTATGCGTTATGCGTTATGCGTTGTGCGTTATGCGTTATGCGTTCTGTGTTGTGCGTTGTGCGTTGGGCGTTTGCTTTATGCGTTATGCGTTATGCGTTATGCGTTATGCGTTATGCGTTATGCGTTATGCGTTCTGTGTTGTGCGTTGTGCGTTGTGCGTTATGCCTTATGCGTTATGGGTTATGGGTTATGCGTTATGCGTTATGCGTTATGCATTTTGCGTTATGCGTTATGCGTTATGCGTTATGCGTTATGAGTTATAATTTATGCGTTATGCGTTATGCGTTATGCGTTATGAGTTATGCGTTATGCGTTATGCATTTTGCGTTATGCGCCATGCGTTATGCGTTATGAGTTATGCGTTATGCGTTATGCGTTATGCGTTATGCGTTATGCGTTATGCGTTATGCGTTATGCGTTATGCGTTACGCGTTATGCGTTATGCGTTATGCGTTATGCGTTATGTGTTATGTGTTATACGTTTGCGTTATGCGTTAGGCGTGATGCGTTATGCTTTATGCGTTATGCGTTATGCGTTATGCGTTATGCGTTATGCGCTATGCGTTATGCGTTAAGCGTGATGCGTTATGCTTATGCGTTATGCGTAATGAGTTATACGTTATGCGTTATGCGTTATGCGTTATGCGTTATATGTTATGCGTTATGCGTTAAGCGTTATGCGTTTTGCGTTATGCGTTATGCGTTATGCGTTATGCGTTATGCGTTATGCGTTATGCGTTATGCGTTATGCGTTATGCGTTATGCGTTATGCGTTATGCGTTATGCGTTATGCGTTATGCTTTGTGCGCTATGCGTTATGCGTTCTGTGTTGTGCGTTGTGCGTTGTGCGTTATGCTTTATGCGTTATGCGTTATGCGTTATGCGTTATGCGTTATGCGTTATGCGTACTGCGTTGTTCGTTATGCGTTGTGCGTTATGCGTTATGAGTTATGCGTTATGCGTTATGCGTTTTGCGTTATGCGTTATGCGTTATGCGTTATGCATTTTGCTTTATGCGCCATGCGTTATGCGTTATGAGTTATGCCTTATGCGTTATGCGTTATGCGTTATGTGTTATGCGTTATGCGTTTTGCGTTATGCGTTATGCGTTATGAGTTATGCGTTGTTCGTTATGCGTTATGCGTTATACGTTTGCGTTATGCGTTATGCGTTATGCGTTATGCTTTATGCGTTATGCGTTATGCGTTATGCGTTATGCATTTTGCGTTATGCGCCATGCGTTATGCATTATGAGTTATGCGTTATGCGTTATACGTTATTGGTTTATGCGTTATGCGTTATGCGTTTTGCGTTATGCGTTATGCGTTATGCGTTATGCGTTATGGGTTATGTTTTATGCGTTATGCGTTATGCGATATGCGTTATGCGTTATGCGTTATGCGTTATGCGTTGTTCGTTATGCGTTATGCGTTGGGCGTTATACGTTTGCGTTATGCGTTATGCGTTATGCGTTATGCGTTATGCGTTATGCGTTATGCGTTATGCATTTTGCGTTATGCGCCATGCGTTATGCGTTATGCGTTATGCGTTATGCGTTATGCGTTATGCGTTATGCGTTATGCGTTATGCGTTATGCGTTATACGGTTTGAGTTATGCGTTATGCGTTATACGGTTTGAGTTATGCGTTATGCGTTATACGTTATTGGTTTATGCGTTATGCGTTATGCGTTATGCGTTTTCCGTTATGCGTTATGGGCTATGTTTTATGCGTTATGCGTTATGCGTTATGCGTTATGCATTTTGCGTCATGCGCCATGCGTTATGCGTTATGCGTTATGCGTAATGCGTTATGCGTTATGCGTTGGGCGTAATACGTTTGCGTTATGCGTTATGCGTTATGAGTTATGCTTTATGCGTTATGCGTTATGCGTTATACGGTATGAGTTATGCGTTATGCGTTATGCGTTATGCGTTATGCGTTATGCGTTATGCGTTTTGCGTTATGCGTTATGCGTTATGCGTTATGCGTTATGCGTTATGCGTTATGCGTTATGCGTTATGCGTTTTGCGTTATGCGTTATGCGTTATGCGTTATGGGTTATGTTTTATGCGTTATGCGTTATGCGTTATGCGCTATGCGTTATGCGTTTTGCGTTGTTCGTTATGCGTTATGCGTTGGGCGTTATACGTTTGCGTTATGCGTTATGCGTTATGCGTTATGCTTTATGCGTTATGCGTTATGCGTTATGCATTTTGCGTTATGCGCCATGCGTTATGCGTTATGCGTTATACGTTTGCTTTATGCGTTATGCGTTATGCGTTATGCATTTTGCGTTATGCGCCATGCGTTATGCGTTATGAGTTATGCGTTATACGTTATGCGTTATGCGTGATGCGTTATACGGTTTGATTTATGCGTTATGCGTTATATGGTTTGAGTTATGCGTTATGCGTTATACGTTATTGGTTTATGCGTTATGCGTTATGCGTTATGCGTTATGCGTTTTGCGTTATGCGTTATGCGTTATGCGTTATGCGTTATGCGTTATGCGTTATGCGTTATGCGTTATGCGTTATGCGTTATACGGTTTGAGTTATGCGTTATGCGTTATACGGTTTGAGTTATGCGTTATGCGTTATGCGTTATGCGTTATGCGTTATGCGTTATGCGTTATGCGTTATGCGTTATGCGTTATGCGTTATGCGCCATGCGTTATGCGTTATGAGTTATGCGTTATGCGTTATGCGTTATGCGTTATGCGTTATGCGTTATGCGTTATACGGTTTGAGTTATGCGTTATGCGTTATACGGTTTGAGTTATGCGTCATGCGTTATACGTTATTGGTTTATGCGTTATGCGTTATGCGTTATGCGTTATGCGTTATGCGTTATGCGTTATGCGTTATGCGTTATGCGTTATGCGTTATGCATTTTGCTTTATGCGCCATGCGTTATGCGTTATGAGTTATGCGTTATGCGTTATGCGTTATGCGTTATGCGTTATGCGTTATACGGTTTGAGTTATGCGTTATGCGTTATACGGTTTGAGTTATGCGTTAAGCGTTATGCGTTATGCGTTATGCGTTATGCGTTATGCGTTATGCGTTATGCGTTATGCGTTATGCGTTATGCGTTAAGCGTTATGCGTTATGCGTTATGCGTTATGCGTCATGCGTTATGCGTTGTTCGTTATGCGTTATGCGTTATGCGTTATGCGTTATTCTTTATGCGTTATGCGTGATCCGTTATGCGTTAAGCGTTATGCGTTATGCGTCATGCGTTATGCGTTATGCTTTATGGGTTATGTTTTATGCGTTATGCGTTATGCGTTATGCGTTATGCGTTATGCGTCATGCGTTATGCGTTGTTCGTTATGCGTTGGGCGTTATACGTTTGCGTTATGCGTTATGCTTTATGCGTTATGCGTTATGCGTTATGCGTTGTGCGTTATGCGTTATGCGTTCTGTGTTGTGCGTTGTGCGTTGGGCGTTTGCTTTATGCGTTATGCGTTATGCGTTATGCGTTATGCGTTATGCGTTATGCGTTATGCGTTCTGTGTTGTGCGTTGTGCGTTGTGCGTTATGCCTTATGCGTTATGGGTTATGGGTTATGCGTTATGCGTTATGCGTTATGCATTTTGCGTTATGCGTTATGCGTTATGCGTTATGCGTTATGAGTTATAATTTATGCGTTATGCGTTATGCGTTATGCGTTATGAGTTATGCGTTATGCGTTATGCATTTTGCGTTATGCGCCATGCGTTATGCGTTATGAGTTATGCGTTATGCGTTATGCGTTATGCGTTATGCGTTATGCGTTATGCATTATGCTTTATGCGCCCTGCGTTATGCGTTATGAGTTATGCCTTATGCGTTATGCGTTATGCGTTATGCGTTATGCGTTATGCGTTATACGGTTTGAGTTATGCGTTATGCGTTATACGGTTTGAGTTATGCGTTATGCGTTATACGTTATTGGTTTATGCGTTATGCGTTATGCGTTATGCGTTATGCGTTATGCGTTATGCGTTATGCATTTTGCTTTATGCGCCATGCGTTATGCGTTATGAGTTATGCGTTATGCGTTATGCGTTATGCGTTATACGGTTTGAGTTATGCGCTATGCGTTATACGGTTTGAGTTATGCGTTATGCGTTATGCGTTATGCGTTATGCGTTATGCGTTATGCGTTATGCGTTATGCGTTATGCGTTATGCGTTATGCGCCATGCGTTATGCGTTATGAGTTATGCGTTATGCGTTATGCGTTATGCGTTATGCGTTATGCGTTATACGGTTTGAGTTATGCGTTATGCGTTATACGGTTTGAGTTATGCGTCATGCGTTATACGTTATTGGTTTATGCGTTATGCGTTATGCGTTATGCGTTATGCGTTATGCGTTATGCGTTATGCGTTATGCGTTATGCGTTATGCGTTATGCGTTATGCGTTATGCATTTTGCTTTATGCGCCATGCGTTATGCGTTATGAGTTATGCGTTATGCGTTATGCGTTATGCGTTATGCGTTATACGGTTTGAGTTATGCGTTATGCGTTATACGGTTTGAGTTATGCGTTAAGCGTTATGCGTTATGCGTTATGCGTTATGCGTTATGCGTTATGCGTTATGCGTTATGCGTTATGCGTTAAGCGTTATGCGTTATGCGTTATGCGTTATGCGTCATGCGTTATGCGTTGTTCGTTATGCGTTATGCGTTATGCGTTATGGGTTATGCGTTATGCGTTATGCGTTATGCGTTATGCGTTATGCGTTTTGCGTTATGCGTTATGCGTAATGCGTTATGGGTTATGTTTTATGCGTTATGCGTTATGCGTTATGCGTTATGCGTTATGCGTCATGCGTTATGCGTTGTTCGTTATGCGTTATGCGTTGGGCGTTATACGTTTGCGTTATGCGTTATGCTTTATGCGTTATGCGTTATGCGTTATGCGTTATGCGTTATGCGTTATGGGTTATGGGTTATGCGTTATGCGTTATGCGTTATGCATTTTGCGTTATGCGTTATGCGTTATGCGTTATGCGTTATGAGTTATAAGTTATGCGTTATGCGTTATGCGTTATGCGTTATGCGTTATGCGTTATGCATTTTGCGTTATGTGCCATGCGTTATGCGTTATGAGTTATAAGTTATGCGTTATGCGTTATGCGTTATGCGTTATGCGTTATGCGTTATGCGTTATGCGTTATGCGTTATGCGTTACGCGTTATGCGTTATGCGTTATGCGTTATGCGTTATGCGTTATGTGTTATGTGTTATACGTTTGCGTTATGCGTTAGGCGTGATGCGTTATGCTTTATGCGTTATGCGTTATGCGTTATGCGTTATGCGTTATGCGTTATGCGTTATGCGTTATGCGCTATGCGTTATGCGTTAAGCGTGATGCGTTATGCTTATGCGTTATGCGTTATGAGTTATACGTTATGCGTTATGCGTTATGCGTTATGCGTTATATGTTATGCGTTATGTGTTAAGCGTTATGCGTTTTGCGTTATGCGTTATGCGTTATGCGTTATGCGTTATGCGTTATGCGTTATGCGTTATGCGTTATGCGTTATGCGTTATGCGTTATGCGTTATGCTTTGTGCGCTATGCGTTATGCGTTCTGTGTTGTGCGTTGTGCGTTATGCTTTATGCGTTATGCGTTATGCGTTATGCGTTATGCGTTATGCGTTATGCGTACTGCGTTGTTCGTTATGCGTTGTGCGTTATGCGTTATGCGTTATGGGTTATGCGTTATGCGTTATGAGTTATAAGTTATGCGTTATGCGTTATGCGTTATGCGTTATGCGTTATGCGTTATGCGTTATTTATTTTGCGTTATGTGCCATGCGTTATGCGTTATGAGTTATAAGTTATGCGTTATGCGTTATGCGTTATGCGATATGCGTTATGCGTTATGCGTTATGCGTTATGCGTATTGCGTTACGCGTTATGCGTTATGCGTTATGCGTTATGCGTTATGCGTTATGTGTTATGTGTTATACGTTTGCGTTATGCGTTAGGCGTGATGCGTTATGCTTTATGCGTTATGCGTTATGCGTTATGCGTTATGCATTTTGCGTTATGTGCCATGCGTTATGCGTTATGAGTTATAAGTTATGCGTTATGCGTTATGCGTTATGCGTTATGCGTTATGCGTTATGCGTTATGCGTTATGCGTTATGCGTTATGCGTTATGCGTTACGCGTTATACGTTATGCGTTATGCGTTATGCGTTATGCGTTATGTGTTATGTGTTATACGTTTGCGTTATGCGTTAGGCGTGATGCGTTATGCTTTATGCGTTATGCGTTATGCGTTATGCGTTATGCGTTATGCGTTATGCGTTATGCGTTATGCGCTATGCGTTATGCGTTAAGCGTGATGCGTTATGCTTATGCGTTATGCGTTATGAGTTATACGTTATGCGTTATGCGTTTTGCGTTATTGCTTATGCGATATGCATTTTGCGTTATACGTTATGCGATATACGTTATGCGTTATGCGTTATACGTTATGCGTTATGCGTTATGCGTTGTGCCTTATACGTTATACGTTATGCGTTATGCGTTATGTTTTATGCGATGTGCGTTATGCGTTATGTGTTATGCGTGATGTGTTATGCTTTATACGTTATGCTTTATGCGTTATGCGTTATGCGTTATGCGTTATGCGTTATGCGTTATGCGTTATGAGTTATGCGTTATGCGTTATGCGTTATGCGTTATGAGTTATAAGTTATGCGTTATGCGTTATACGTTATGCGTTATGCGTTATGCGTTATGCATTTTGCGTTATGTGCCATGCGTTATGCGTTATGAGTTATAAGTTATGCGTTATGCGTTATGCGTTATGCGTTATGCGTTATGCGTTATGCGTTATGCGTTATGCGTTACGCGTTATGCGTTATGCGTTATGCGTTATGCGTTATGTGTTATGTGTTATACGTTTGCGTTATGCGTTAGGCGTGATGCGTTATGCTTTATGCGTTATGCGTTATGCGTTATGCGTTATGCGTTATGCGTTATGCGTTATGCGTTATGCGCTATGCGTTATGCGTTAAGCGTGATGCGTTATGCTTATGCGTTATGCGTTATGAGTTATACGTTATGCGTTATGCGTTATGCGTTATGCGTTATGCGTTATGCTTTGTGCGCTATGCGTTATGCGTTCTGTGTTGTGCGTTGTGCGTTATGCTTTATGCGTTATGCGTTATGCGTTATGCGTTATGCGTTATGCGTTATGCGTACTGCGTTGTTCGTTATGCGTTGTGCGTTATGCGTTATGCGTTATGGGTTATGCGTTATGCGTTATGAGTTATAAGTTATGCGTTATGCGTTATGCGTTATGCGTTATGCGTTATGCGTTATTTATTTTGCGTTATGTGCCATGCGTTATGCGTTATGAGTTATAAGTTATGCGTTATGCGTTATGCGTTATGCGATATGCGTTATGCGTTATGCGTTATGCGTTATGCGTATTGCGTTACGCGTTATGCGTTATGCGTTATGCGTTATGCGTTATGCGTTATGTGTTATGTGTTATACGTTTGCGTTATGCGTTAGGCGTGATGCGTTATGCTTTATGCGTTATGCGTTATGCGTTATGCGTTATGCGTTATGCATTTTGCGTTATGTGCCATGCGTTATGCGTTATGAGTTATAAGTTATGCGTTATGCGTTATGCGTTATGCGTTATGCGTTATGCGTTATGCGTTATGCGTTATGCGTTATGCGTTATGCGTTACGCGTTATACGTTATGCGTTATGCGTTATGCGTTATGCGTTATGTGTTATGTGTTATACGTTTGCGTTATGCGTTAGGCGTGATGCGTTATGCTTTATGCGTTATGCGTTATGCGTTATGCGTTATGCGTTATGCGTTATGCGTTATGCGTTATGCGCTATGCGTTATGCGTTAAGCGTGATGCGTTATGCTTATGCGTTATGCGTTATGCGTTATGAGTTATACGTTATGCGTTATGCGTTTTGCGTTATTGCTTATGCGATATGCATTTTGCGTTATACGTTATGCGATATACGTTATGCGTTATGCGTTATACGTTATGCGTTATGCGTTATGCGTTGTGCCTTATACGTTATACGTTATGCGTTATGCGTTATGTTTTATGCGATGTGCGTTATGCGTTATGTGTTATGCGTGATGTGTTATGCTTTATACGTTATGCTTTATGCGTTATGCGTTATGCGTTATGCGTTATGCGTTATGCGTTATGCGTTATGAGTTATAAGTTATGCGTTATACGTTATACATTATGCGTTAAGCGTTATGCGTTATGCGTTATGCGTTATGCGTTATGCGTTATGCGTTATGCGTTATGCGTTATGCGTTATGCGTTATGCGTTGTGCATTATGCGTTATGCGTTGTGCGTTATGCGTTATGGGTTATGCGTTATGAGTTATGAGTTATAAGTTATGCGTAATGCTTTATGCGTTATGCGTTATGCGTTATGCGTTATGCGTTATACGTTATACGTTATGCGTTAAGCGTTATGCGTTATGCGTTATGCGTTATGCGTTATGCGTTAACGTTATGCGTTATGCCTTTTGCGTTATGCGTTATGCGTTATGCGTTATGCGTTTTGCGTTATACGTTATGCGTTATGCGTTATGCGTTATTCTTTATGCGTTATGCGTGATCCGTTATGCGTTAAGCGTTATGCGTTATGCGTCATGCGTTATGCGTTATGCTTTATGCGTTATGCGTTATGCGTTATGCGTTATGCGTTATGCGTTATGCGTTATACGTTATACGTTATGCGTTAAGCGTTATGCGTTATGAGTTATGCGTTATGCGTTATGTTTTACGCGATATGCGTTATGCGTTATGCGTTATGCGTTGTTCGTTATGCGTTATGCGTTAGGCGTTATACGTTTGCGTTATGCGTTATGCGTTATGCGTTATGCTTTATGCGTTATGCGTTATGCGTTATGCGTTATGCGTTATGCGTTATGCGTTATGCGTTATGCGTTATGCGTTATGCATTATGCGTTATGCGTTGTGCGCTATGCGCTATGCGTTATGCGTTCTGTGTTGTGCGTTGTGCGTTGTGCGTTATGCTTTATGCGTTATGCGTTATGCGTTATGCGTTATGCGTTATGCGTTATGCGTTATGCGTTATGCGTACTGCGTTGTTCGTTATGCGTTGTGCGTTATGCGTTATGCGTTATGGGTTATGCGTTATGCGTTATGCGTTATGCGTTATGCGTTATGCGTTATGCGTTATGCGTTATGCGTTATGCGTTATGCGTTGTTCGTTATGCGTTATGCGTTAGGCGTTATACGTTTGCGTTATGCGTTATGCGTTATGCGTTATGCGTTACGCGTTATGCGTTATGCGTTATGCGTTATGCGTTATGCGTTATGTGTTATGTGTTATACGTTTGCGTTATGCGTTAGGCGTGATGCGTTATGCTTTATGCGTTATGCGTTATGCGTTATGCGTTATGCGTTATGCGTTATGCGTTATGCGCTATGCGTTATGCGTTAAGCGTGATGCGTTATGCTTATGCGTTATGCGTTATGAGTTATACGTTATGCGTTATGCGTTATGCGTTATGCGTTATGCGTTATATGTTATGCGTTATGTGTTAAGCGTTATGCGTTTTGCGTTATGCGTTATGCGTTATGCGTTATGCGTTATGCGTTATGCGTTATGCGTTATGCGTTATGCGTTATGCGTTATGCGTTATGCGTTATGCGTTATGCTTTGTGCGCTATGCGTTATGCGTTCTGTGTTGTGCGTTGTGCGTTGTGCGTTATGCTTTATGCGTTATGCGTTATGCGTTATATGTTATGCGTTATGCGTTAAGCGTTATGCGTTTTGCGTTATGCGTTATGCGTTATGCGTTATGCGTTATGCGTTATGCGTTATGCGTTATGCGTTATGCGTTATGCGTTATGCGTTATGCGTTATGCGTTATGCGTTATGCGTTATGCGTTATGCGTTATGCTTTGTGCGCTATGCGTTATGCGTTCTGTGTTGTGCGTTGTGCGTTGTGCGTTATGCTTTATGCGTTATGCGTTATGCGTTATGCGTTATGCGTTATGCGTTATGCGTACTGCGTTGTTCGTTATGCGTTGTGCGTTATGCGTTATGCGTTATGGGTTATGCGTTATGCGTTATGTGTTATGCGTTATGCGTTATGAGTTATGAGTTATAAGTTATGCGTAATGCGTTATGCGTTATGCGTTATGCGTTATGCGTTATCCGTTATGCGTTATGCTTTATGCGTTAAACGTTATGCGTTATGCGTTATGCGTTATGCGTTGTTCGTTATGCGTTATGCCTTGGGCGTTATACGTTTGCGTTATGCGTTATGCGTTAACGTTATGCGTTATGCGTTTTGCGTTATTGCTTATGCGATATGCATTTTGCGTTATACGTTATGCGATATACGTTATGCGTTATGCGTTATACGTTATGCGTTATGCGTTATGCGTTGTGCGTTATACGTTATACGTTATGCGTTAAGCGTTATGCGTTATGCGTTATGCGTTATGCGTTATGCGTTAACGTTATGCGTTATGCCTTTTGCGTTATGCGTTATGCGTTATGCGTTATGCGTTATGCGTTTTGCGTTATACGTTATGCGTTATGCGTTATGCGTTATTCTTTATGCGTTATGCGTGATCCGTTATGCGTTAAGCGTTATGCGTTATGCGTCATGCGTTATGCGTTATGCTTTATGCGTTATGCGTTATGCGTTATGCGTTATGCGTTATGCGTTATGCGTTATACGTTATACGTTATGCGTTAAGCGTTATGCGTTATGAGTTATGCGTTATGCGTTATGTTTTACGCGATATGCGTTATGCGTTATGCGTTATGCGTTGTTCGTTATGCGTTATGCGTTAGGCGTTATACGTTTGCGTTATGCGTTATGCGTTATGCGTTATGCTTTATGCGTTATGCGTTATGCGTTATGCGTTATGCGTTATGCGTTATGCGTTATGCGTTATGCGTTATGCGTTATGCATTATGCGTTATGCGTTGTGCGCTATGCGCTATGCGTTATGCGTTCTGTGTTGTGCGTTGTGCGTTGTGCGTTATGCTTTATGCGTTATGCGTTATGCGTTATGCGTTATGCGTTATGCGTTATGCGTTATGCGTACTGCGTTGTTCGTTATGCGTTGTGCGTTATGCGTTATGCGTTATGGGTTATGCGTTATGCGTTATGCGTTATGCGTTATGCGTTATGCGTTATGCGTTATGCGTTATGCGTTATGCGTTATGCGTTGTTCGTTATGCGTTATGCGTTAGGCGTTATACGTTTGCGTTATGCGTTATGCGTTATGCGTTATGCGTTATGCTTTATGCGTTATGCGTTATGCTTTATGCGTTATGCATGATCCCTTATGCGTTAGGCGTTATGCGTTATGCGTGATCCGTTATGCGTTAGGCGTTATGCGTTATGCGTTATGCATTTTGCGTTATGCGCCATGCGTTATGCGTTATGAGTTATGCGTTATGCGTTATGCGTTATGCGTTATGCGTTATACGTTTTGCGTTATGCGTTATGCGTTATGCGTTATGCGTTATGCGTTATGCGTTATGCGTTATGCGTTACGCGTTACGCGTTATGCGTTATGCGCTATGCGTTATGCGTTAAGCGTGATGCGTTATGCTTATGCGTTATGCGTTATGAGTTATACGTTATGCGTTATGCGTTATGCGTTATGCGTTATATGTTATGCGTTATGCGTTAAGCGTTATGCGTTTTGCGTTATGCGTTATGCGTTATGCGTTATGCGTTATGCGTTATGCGTTATGCGTTCTGTGTTGTGCGTTGTGCGTTGTGCGTTACGCGTTAAGCGTTATGCGTTTTGCGTTATGCGTTATGCGTTATGCGTTATGCGTTATGCGTTATGCGTTATGCGTTATGCGTTATGCGTTATGCGTTATGCGTTATGCGTTATGCGTTACGCGTTACGCGTTATGCGTTATGCGCTATGCGTTATGCGTTAAGCGTGATGCGTTATGCTTATGCGTTATGCGTTATGAGTTATACGTTATGCGTTATGCGTTATGCGTTATGCGTTATTTGTTATGCGTTATGCGTTAAGCGTTATGCGTTATGCGTTATGCGTTATGCGTTATGCGTTATGCTTTGTGCGCTATGCGTTATGCGTTCTGTGTTGTGCGTTGTGCGTTGTGCGTTGTGCGTTATGCTTTATGCGTTATGCGTTATGCGTTATGCGTTATGCGTTATGCGTTATGCGTACTGCGTTGTTCGTTATGCGTTGTGCGTTATGCGTTATGCGTTATGGGTTATGCGTTATGCGTTATGCGTTATGCGTTATCCGTTATGCGTTATGCTTTATGCGTTAAACGTTATGCGTTATGCGTTATGCGTTATGCGTTGTTCGTTATGCGTTATGCCTTGGGCGTTATACGTTTGCGTTATGCGTTATGCGTTAACGTTATGCGTTATGCGTTTTGCGTTATTGCTTATGCGATATGCATTTTGCGTTATACGTTATGCGATATACGTTATGCGTTATGCGTTATACGTTATGCGTTATGCGTTATGCGTTGTGCCTTATACGTTATACGTTATGCGTTATGCGTTATGTTTTATGCGATGTGCGTTATGCGTTATGTGTTATGCGTGATGTGTTATGCTTTATACGTTATGCTTTATGCGTTATGCGTTATGCGTTATGCGTTATGCGTTATGCGTTATGCGTTATGAGTTATAAGTTATGCGTTATACGTTATACATTATGCGTTAAGCGTTATGCGTTATGCGTTATGCGTTATGCGTTATGCGTTATGCGTTATGCGTTATGCGTTATGCGTTGTGCATTATGCGTTATGCGTTGTGCGTTATGCGTTATGGGTTATGCGTTATGAGTTATGAGTTATAAGTTATGCGTAATGCTTTATGCGTTATGCGTTATGCGTTATGCGTTATGCGTTATACGTTATACGTTATGCGTTAAGCGTTATGCGTTATGCGTTATGCGTTATGCGTTATGCGTTAACGTTATGCGTTATGCCTTTTGCGTTATGCGTTATGCGTTATGGGTTATGCGTTATGCGTTTTGCGTTATACGTTATGCGTTATGCGTTATGCGTTATTCTTTATGCGTTATGCGTGATCCGTTATGCGTTAAGCGTTATGCGTTATGCGTCATGCGTTATGCGTTATGCTTTATGCGTTATGCGTTATGCGTTATGCGTTATGCGTTATGCGTTATGCGTTATACGTTATACGTTATGCGTTAAGCGTTATGCGTTATGAGTTATGCGTTATGCGTTATGTTTTACGCGATATGCGTTATGCGTTATGCGTTATGCGTTGTTCGTTATGCGTTATGCGTTAGGCGTTATACGTTTGCGTTATGCGTTATGCGTTATGCGTTATGCTTTATGCGTTATGCGTTATGCGTTATGCGTTATGCGTTATGCGTTATGCGTTATGCGTTATGCGTTATGCGTTATGCATTATGCGTTATGCGTTGTGCGCTATGCGCTATGCGTTATGCGTTCTGTGTTGTGCGTTGTGCGTTGTGCATTATGCTTTATGCGTTATGCGTTATGCGTTATGCGTTATGCGTTATGCGTTATGCGTTATGCGTACTGCGTTGTTCGTTATGCGTTGTGCGTTATGCGTTATGCGTTATGGGTTATGCGTTATGCGTTATGCGTTATGCGTTATGCGTTATGCGTTATGCGTTATGCGTTATGCGTTATGCGTTATGCGTTGTTCGTTATGCGTTATGCGTTAGGCGTTATACGTTTGCGTTATGCGTTATGCGTTATGCGTTATGCTTTATGCGTTATGCGTTATGCTTTATGCGTTATGCATGATCCCTTATGCGTTAGGCGTTATGCGTTATGCGTGATCCGTTATGCGTTAGGCGTTATGCGTTATGCGTTATGCATTTTGCGTTATGCGCCATGCGTTATGCGTTATGAGTTATGCGTTATGCGTTATGCGTTATGCGTTATGCGTTATACGTTTTGCGTTATGCGTTATGCGTTATGCGTTATGCGTTATGCGTTATGCGTTATGCGTTACGCGTTACGCGTTATGCGTTATGCGTTATGCGTTATGCGTTATGCGTTATGCGTTATGCGTTATGCGTTATGCGTTATGCGTTATGCGTTATGCTTTATGCGTTATGCGTTAGGCGTTATACGGTATGAGTTATGCGTTATGCGTTATGCGTTATGCTTTATGCGTTATGCGTTATGCGTTATGCGTTATGCATTTTGCGTTATGCGCCATTCGTTATGCATTATGAGTTATGCGTTATGCGTTATGCGTTATGCGTTATGCGTTACGCGTTACGCGTTATGCGTTATGCGTTATGCGTTATGCGTTATGCGTTATGCGTTATGCGTTATGCGTTATGCGTTATGCTTTATGCGTTATGCGTTATGCGTTATGCATTTTGCGTTATGCGCCATGCGTTATGCATTATGAGTTATGCGTTATGCGTTATGCGTTATGCGTAATGCTTTATGCGTTATGCGTTATGCGTTATGCGTTATGCGTTATGCGTTATACGTTATACGTTATGCGTTAAGCGTTATGCGTTATGCGTTATGCGTTATGCGTTATGCGTTAACGTTATGCGTTATGCCTTTTGCGTTATGCGTTATGCGTTATGCGTTATGCGTTATGTTTTACGCGATATGCGTTATGCGTTATGCGTTATGCGTTGTTCGTTATGCGTTATGCGTTAGGCGTTATACGTTTGCGTTATGCGTTATGCGTTATGCGTTATGCTTTATGCGTTATGCGTTATGCGTTATGCGTTATGCGTTATGCGTTATGCGTTATGCGTTATGCGTTATGCGTTATGCGTTATGCATTATGCGTTATGCGTTGTGCGCTATGCGTTATGCGTTCTGTGTTGTGCGTTGTGCGTTGTGCGTTATGCTTTATGCGTTATGCGTTATGCGTTATGCGTTATGCGTTATGCGTTATGCGTTATGCGTTATGCGTTATGCGTTATGCGTACTGCGTTGTTCGTTATGCGTTGTGCGTTATGCGTTATGCGTTATGGGTTATGCGTTATGCGTTATGCGTTATGCGTTATGCGTTATGCGTTATGCGTTATGCGTTATGCGTTATGCGTTATGCGTTATGCGTTGTTGGTTATGCGTTATGCGTTAGGCGTTATACGTTTGCGTTATGCGTTATGCGTTATGCGTTATGCTTTATGCGTTATGCGTTATGCATGATCCCTTATGCGTTAGGCGTTATGCGTTATGCGTGATCCGTTATGCGTTAGGCGTTATGCGTTATGCGTTATGCATTTTGCGTTATGCGCCATGCGTCATGCGTTATGAGTTATGCGTTATGCGTTATGCGTTATGCGTTATGCGTTATACGTTTTGCGTTATGCGTTATGCGTTATGCGTTATGCGTTATGCGTTATGCGTTATGCGTTATGCGTTATGCGTTACGCGTTACGCGTTATGCGTTATGCGTTATGCGTTATGCGTTATGCGTTATGCGTTATGCGTTGTGCGTTATGCGTTATGCTTTATGCGTTATGCGTTAGGCGTTATACGGTATGAGTTATGCGTTATGCGTGAGGCGTTATACGTTTGCGTTATGCGTTATGCGTTATGCGTTACGTGTTATGCGTTATGCGTTTTGCGTTATGCGTTATGCGTTATGAGTTATGCGTTGTTCGTTATGCGTTATGCGTTATACGTTTGCGTTATGCGTTATGCGTTATGCTTTATGCGTTATGCGTTATGCGTTATGCATTTTGCGTTATGCGCCATTCGTTATGCATTATGAGTTATGCGTTATGCGTTATGCGTTATGCGTTATGCGTTACGCGTTACGCCTTATGCGTTATGCGTTATGCGTTATGCGTTATGCGTTATGCGTTATGCGTTATGCGTTATGCGTTATGCGTTATGCTTTATGCGTTATGCGTTATGCGTTATGCATTTTGCGTTATGCGCCATGCGTTATGCATTATGAGTTATGCGTTATGCGTTATGCGTTATGCGTTATGCGTTATGCGTTATACGGTTTGAGTTATGCGTTATGCGTTATACGTTATTGGTTTATGCGTTATGCGTTATACGGTTTGAGTTATGCGTTATGCGTTATACGTTATTGGTTTATGCGTTATGCGTTATACGTTATTGGTTTATGCGTTATGCGTTATGCGTTATGCGTTATGCGTTATGCGTTATGCGTTATGCATTTTGCGTTATGCGCCATGCGTTATGCGTTATGAGTTATGCGTTATGCGTTATGCGTTATGCGTTATGCGTTATGCGTTATGCGTTATGCGTTATGCGTTATGCGTTATGCGTTATGCGTTATGCGTTATGCGTTATGCGTTATACGGTTTGAGTTATGCGTTATGCGTTATACGGTTTGAGTTATGCGTTATGCGTTATACGTTATTGGTTTATGCGTTATGCGTTATGCGTTATGCGTTATGCGTTTTCCGTTATGCGTTATGGGCTATGTTTTATGCGTTATGCGTTATGCGTTATGCGTTATGCATTTTGCGTTATGCGCCATGCGTTATGCGTTATGCGTTATGCGTTATGCTTTATGCATTATGCGTTATGCGTTATACGGTATGAGTTATGCGTTATGCGTTATGCGTTGTGCGTTATGCGTTATGCGTTATGCGTTGTGCGTTATGCGTTATGCGTTATGCGTTATGCGTTGTGCGTTATGCGTTATGCGTTATACGGTATGAGTTATGCGTTATGCGTTATGCGTTGGGCGTTATACGTTTGCGTTATGCGTTATGCGTTATGCGTTATGCATTTTGCGTTATGCGCCATGCGCTATGCGTTATGAGTTATGCGTTATGCGTTATGCGTTAGGCGTTATGCGTTATGCGTTATGCGTTATGCGTTATGCGTTATGCGTTATGCGTTATGCGTTTTGCGTTATGCGTTTTGCGCTATGTGTTATGCGTTTTGCGTTGTTCGTTATGCGTTATGCGTTGGGCGTTATACGTTTGCGTTATGCGTTATGCGTTATGCGTTATGCGTTATGCTTTATGCGTTATGCGTTATGCGTTATGCATTTTGCGTTATGCGCCATGCGTTATGCGTTATGCGTTATGCGTTATGCGTTATGCGTTATGCGTTATGCGTTATACGGTTTGAGTTATGCGTTATGCGTTATACGGTTTGAGTTATGCGTTATTCGTTATTGGTTTATGCGTTATGCGTTATGCGTTATGCGTTATGCGTTATGCGTTATGCGTTATGCGTTATGCGTTGGGCGTAATACGTTTGCGTTATGCGTTATGCGTTATGCGTTATGCGTTATGCGTTATGCTTTATGCGTTATGCGTTATGCGTTATACGGTATGAGTTATGCGTTATGCGTTATGCGTTATGCGTTATACGGTTTGAGTTATGCGTTATGCGTTATACGTTATTGGTTTATGCGTTATGCGTTATGCGTTATGCGTTATGCGTTTTGCGTTATGCGTTATGCGTTATGCGTTATGGGTTATGTTTTATGCGTTATGCGTTATGCGTTATGCGTTATGCGTTATGCGTTTTCCGTTATGCGTTATGGGCTATGTTTTATGCGTTATGCGTTATGCGTTATGCGTTATGCATTTTGCGTTATGCGCCATGCGTTATGCGTTATGCGTTATGCGTTATGCGTAATGCGTTATGCGTTATGCGTTGGGCGTAATACGTTTGCGTTATGCGTTATGCGTTATGAGTTATGCTTTATGCGTTATGCGTTATGCGTTATACGGTATGAGTTATGCGTTATGCGTTATGCGTTGTGCGTTATGCGTTATGCGTTATGCGTTATGCGTTATGCGTTATGCGTTATGCGTTATGCGTTGTGCGTTATGCGTTATGCGTTATACGGTATGAGTTATGCGTTATGCGTTATGCGTTGGGCGTTATACGTTTGCGTTATGCGTTATGCGTTATGCGTTATGCATTTTGCGTTATGCGCCATGCGCTATGCGTTATGAGTTATGCGTTATGCGTTATGCGTTATGCGTTATGCGTTATACGTTATTGGTTTATGCGTTATGCGTTATGCGTTAGGCGTTATGCGTTATGCGTTATGCGTTATGCGTTATGCGTTATGCGTTATGCGTTATGCGTTTTGCGTTATGCGTTATGCGCTATGTGTTATGCGTTTTGCGTTGTTCGTTATGCGTTATGCGTTGGGCGTTATACGTTTGCGTTATGCGTTATGCGTTATGCGTTATGCGTTATGCTTTATGCGTTATGCGTTATGCGTTATGCATTTTGCGTTATGCGCCATGCGTTATGCGTTATGCGTTATGCGTTATGCGTTATGCGTTATGCGTTATGCGTTATGCGTTATACGGTTTGAGTTATGCGTTATGCGTTATACGGTTTGAGTTATGCGTTATTCGTTATTGGTTTATGCGTTATGCGTTATGCGTTATGCGTTATGCGTTATGCGTTATGCGTTATGCGTTATGCGTTATGCGTTGGGCGTAATACGTTTGCGTTATGCGTTATGCGTTATGCGTTATGCGTTATGCTTTATGCGTTATGCGTTATGCGTTATACGGTATGAGTTATGCGTTATGCGTTATGCGTTATGCGTTATACGGTTTGCGTTATGCGTTATGCGTTATGCGTTATGCTTTATGCGTTATGCGTTATGCGTTATGCGTTATGCGTTATGCGTTATGCGTTATGCGTTATGCGTTATGCATTATGCGTTATGCGTTGTGCGCTATGCGTTATGCGTTCTGTGTTGTGCGTTGTGCGTTGTGCGTTATGCTTTATGCGTTATGCGTTATGCGTTATGCGTTATGCGTTATGCGTTATGCGTACTGCGTTGTTCTTTATGCGTTGTGCGTTATGCGTTATGCGTTATGGGTTATGCGTTATGCGTTATGCGTTATGCGTTATGCGTTATGCGTTATGCGTTATGCGTTATGCGTTATGCGTTATGCGTTATGCGTTATGCGTTATGCGTTATGCGTTGTTCGTTATGCGTTATGCGTTAGGCGTTATACGTTTGCGTTATGCGTTATGCGTTATGCGTTATGCTTTATGCGTTATGCGTTATGCTTTATGCGTTATGCATGATCCCTTATGCGTTAGGCGTTATGCGTTATGCGTGATCCGTTATGCGTTAGGCGTTATGCGTTATGCGTTATGCATTTTGCGTTATGCGCCATGCGTTATGCGTTATGAGTTATGCGTTATGCGTTATGCGTTATGCGTTATACGTTTTGCGTTATGCGTTATGCGTTATGCGTTATGCGTTATGCGTTATGCGTTACGCGTTACGCGTTATGCGTTATGCGTTATGCGTTATGCGTTATGCGTTATGCGTTATGCGTTATGCGTTATGCGTTATGCGTTATGCGTTATGCGTTATGCGTTATACGTTCTGTGTTGTGCGTTGTGCGTTGTGCGTTATGCTTTATGCGTTATGCGTTATGCGTTATGCGTTATGCGTTATGCGTTATGCGTTATGCGTACTGCGTTGTTCTTTATGCGTTGTGCGTTATGCGTTATGCGTTATGGGTTATGCGTTATGCGCCATGCGTTATGTGTTATGCGTTATACGTTTTGCGTTATGCGTTATGCGTTATGAGTTATGCGTTGTTCGTTATGCGTTATGCGTTATACGTTTGCGTTATGCGTTATGCGTTATGCTTTATGCGTTATGCGTTATGCGTTATGCGTTATGCATTTTGCGTTATGCGCCATGCGTTATGCATTATGAGTTATGCGTTATGCGTTATGCGTTATGCGTTATGCGTTACGCGTTACGCGTTATGCGTTATGCGTTATGCGTTATGCGTTATGCGTTATGCGTTATGCGTTATGCGTTATGCGTTATGCGTACTGCGTTGTTCTTTATGCGTTGTGCGTTATGCGTTATGCGTTATGGGTTATGCGTTATGCGTTATGCGTTATGCGTTATGCGTTATGCGTTATGCGTTATGCGTTATGCGTTATGCGTTATGCGTTATGCGTTATGCGTTATGCGTTATGCGTTATGCGTTATGCGTTGTTCGTTATGCGTTATGCGTTAGGCGTTATACGTTTGCGTTATGCGTTATGCGTTATGCGTTATGCTTTATGCGATATGTGTTATGCTTTATGCGTTATGCATGATCCCTTATGCGTTAGGCGTTATGCGTTATGCGTGATCCGTTATGCGTTAGGCGTTATGCGTTATGCGTTATGCATTTTGCGTTATTTGCCATGCGTTATGTGTTATGCGTTATGCGTTTTGCGTTATGCGTTATGCGTTATGAGTTATGCGTTGTTCGTTATGCGTTATGCGTTATACGTTTGCGTTATGCGTTATGCGTTATGCTTTATGCGTTATGCGTTATGCGTTATGCGTTATGCATTTTGCGTTATGCGCCATGCGTTATGCATTATGAGTTATGCGTTATGCGTTATGCGTTATGCGTTATGCGTTATGCGTTACGCGTTACGCGTTATGCGTTATGCGTTATGCGTTATGCGTTATGCGTTATGCGTTATGCGTTATGCGTTATGCGTTATGCGTTATGCGTTATGCTTTATGCGTTATGCGTTATGCGTTATGCATTTTGCGTTATGCGCCATGCGCTATGCGTTATGAGTTATGCGTTATGCGTTATGCGTTATGCGTTATGCGTTATACGTTATTGGTTTATGCGTTATGCGTTATGCGTTAGGCGTTATGCGTTATGCGTTATGCGTTATGCGTTATGCGTTATGCGTTATGCGTTATGCGTTTTGCGTTATGCGTTATGCGCTATGTGTTATGCGTTTTGCGTTGTTCGTTATGCGTTATGCGTTGGGCGTTATACGTTTGCGTTATGCGTTATGCGTTATGCGTTATGCGTTATGCTTTATGCGTTATGCGTTATGCGTTATGCATTTTGCGTTATGCGCCATGCGTTATGCGTTATGCGTTATGCGTTATGCGTTATGCGTTATGCGTTATGCGTTATGCGTTATACGGTTTGAGTTATGCGTTATGCGTTATACGGTTTGAGTTATGCGTTATTCGTTATTGGTTTATGCGTTATGCGTTATGCGTTATGCGTTATGCGTTATGCGTTATGCGTTATGCGTTATGCGTTGGGCGTAATACGTTTGCGTTATGCGTTATGCGTTATGCGTTATGCGTTATGCTTTATGCGTTATGCGTTATGCGTTATACGGTATGAGTTATGCGTTATGCGTTATGCGTTATGCGTTATACGGTTTGAGTTATGCGTTATGCGTTATACGTTATTGGTTTATGCGTTATGCGTTATGCGTTATGCGTTATGCGTTTTGCGTTATGCGTTATGCGTTATGCGTTATGGGTTATGTTTTATGCGTTATGCGTTATGCGTTATGCGCTATGCGTTATGCGTTTTGCGTTGTTCGTTATGCGTTATGCGTTGGGCGTTATACGTTTGCGTTATTCGTTATGCGTTATGCGTTATGCTTTATGCGTTATGCGTTATGCGTTATGCATTTTGCGTTATGCGCCATGCGTTATGCGTTATGAGTTATGCGTTATGCGTTATGCGTTATGCGTGATGCGTTATACGGTTTGAGTTATGCGTTATGCGTTATATGGTTTGAGTTATGCGTTATGCGTTATACGTTATTGGTTTATGCGTTATGCGTTATGCGTTATGCGTTATGCGTTTTGCGTTATGCGTTATGCGTTATGCGTTATGCGTTATGCGTTATGCGTTATGCGTTATGCGTTATGCGTTATGCGTTATGCGTTATGCGTTATGCGTTATGCGTTATGCGTTATGCGTTATGCGTTATGCGTTATGCGTTATGCGTTATGCGTTGGGCGTAATACGTTTGCGTTATGCGTTATGCGTTATGCGTTATGCGTTATGCTTTATGCGTTATGCGTTATGCGTTATCCGTTATGCGTTATGCGTTATGCGTTATACGTTATACGTTATGCGTTAAGCGTTATGCGTTATGAGTTATGCGTTATGCGTTATGCGTTATGCGTTATGCGTTATGCGTTATGCGTTATGCGTTATACGTTATACGTTATGCGTTAAGCGTTATGCGTTATGAGTTATGCGTTATGCGTTATGTTTTACGCGATATGCGTTATGCGTTATGCGTTATGCGTTGTTCGTTATGCGTTATGCGTTAGGCGTTATACGTTTGCGTTATGCGTTATGCGTTATGCGTTATGCTTTATGCGTTATGCGTTATGCGTTATGCGTTATGCGTTATGCGTTATGCGTTATGCGTTATGCGTTATGCATTATGCGTTATGCGTTGTGCGCTATGCGTTATGCGTTCTGTGTTGTGCGTTGTGCGTTGTGCGTTATGCGTTATGCGTTATGCGTTATGGGTTATGCGTTATGCGTTTTGCGTTATACGTTATGCGTTATGCGTTATGCGTTATTCTTTATGCGTTATGCGTGATCCGTTATGCGTTAAGCGTTATGCGTTATGCGTCATGCGTTATGCGTTATGCTTTATGCGTTATGCGTTATGCGTTATGCGTTATGCGTTATGCGTTATGCGTTATACGTTATACGTTATGCGTTAAGCGTTATGCGTTATGAGTTATGCGTTATGCGTTATGTTTTACGCGATATGCGTTATGCGTTATGCGTTATGCGTTGTTCGTTATGCGTTATGCGTTAGGCGTTATACGTTTGCGTTATGCGTTATGCGTTATGCGTTATGCGTTATGCGTTATGCGTTATGCGTTATGCGTTATGCGTTATGCGTTATGCGTTATGCGTTATGCGTTATGCGTTATGCATTATGCGTTATGCGTTGTGCGCTATGCGCTATGCGTTATGCGTTCTGTGTTGTGCGTTGTGCGTTGTGCGTTATGCTTTATGCGTTATGCGTTATGCGTTATGCGTTATGCGTTATGCGTTATGCGTTATGCGTACTGCGTTGTTCGTTATGCGTTGTGCGTTATGCGTTATGCGTTATGGGTTATGCGTTATGCGTTATGCGTTATGCGTTATGCGTTATGCGTTATGCGTTATGCGTTATGCGTTATGCGTTATGCGTTATGCGTTGTTCGTTATGCGTTATGCGTTGGGCGTTATACGTTTGCGTTATGCGTTATGCGTTATGCGTTATGCTTTATGCGTTATGCGTTATGCTTTATGCGTTATGCATGATCCCTTATGCGTTAGGCGTTATGCGTTATGCGTGATCCGTTATGCGTTAGGCGTTATGCGTTATGCGTTATGCATTTTGCGTTATGCGCCATGCGTTATGCGTTATGAGTTATGCGTTATGCGTTATGCGTTATGCGTTATGCGTTATACGTTTTGCGTTATGCGTTATGCGTTATGCGTTATGCGTTATGCGTTATGCGTTATGCGTTATGCGTTATGCGTTATGCGTTATGCGTTATGCGTTATGCGTTATGCGTTATGCGTTATGCGTTATGCGTTATGCGTTATGCGTTATGCGTTATGCGTTATGCTTTATGCGTTATGCGTTAGGCGTTATACGGTATGAGTTATGCGTTATGCGTTATGCGTTATGCTTTATGCGTTATGCGTTATGCGTTATGCGTTATGCATTTTGCGTTATGCGCCATTCGTTATGCATTATGAGTTATGCGTTATGCGTTATGCGTTATGCGTTATGCGTTACGCGTTACGCGTTATGCGTTATGCGTTATGCGTTATGCGTTATGCGTTATGCGTTATGCGTTATGCGTTATGCGTTATGCGTTATGCGTTATGCGTTATGCTTTATGCGTTATGCGTTATGCGTTATGCATTTTGCGTTATGCGCCATGCGTTATGCATTATGAGTTATGCGTTATGCGTTATGCGTTATGCGTTATGCGTAATGCTTTATGCGTTATGCGTTATGCGTTATGCGTTATGCGTTATGCGTTATACGTTATACGTTATGCGTTAAGCGTTATGCGTTATGCGTTATGCGTTATGCGTTATGCGTTAACGTTATGCGTTATGCCTTTTGCGTTATGCGTTATGCGTTATGCGTTATGCGTTATGTTTTACGCGATATGCGTTATGCGTTATGCGTTATGCGTTGTTCGTTATGCGTTATGCGTTAGGCGTTATACGTTTGCGTTATGCGTTATGCGTTATGCGTTATGCTTTATGCGTTATGCGTTATGCGTTATGCGTTATGCGTTATGCGTTATGCGTTATGCGTTATGCGTTATGCGTTATGCGTTATGCGTTATGCGTTGTGCGCTATGCGTTATGCGTTCTGTGTTGTGCGTTGTGCGTTGTGCGTTATGCTTTATGCGTTATGCGTTATGCGTTATGCGTTATGCGTTATGCGTTATGCGTTATGCGTTATGCGTTATGCGTTATGCGTACTGCGTTGTTCGTTATGCGTTGTGCGTTATGCGTTATGCGTTATGGGTTATGCGTTATGCGTTATGCGTTATGCGTTATGCGTTATGCGTTATGCGTTATGCGTTATGCGTTATGCGTTATGCGTTATGCGTTGTTGGTTATGCGTTATGCGTTAGGCGTTATACGTTTGCGTTATGCGTTATGCGTTATGCGTTATGCGTTATGCGTTATGCGTTATGCATGATCCCTTATGCGTTAGGCGTTATGCGTTATGCGTGATCCGTTATGCGTTAGGCGTTATGCGTTATGCGTTATGCATTTTGCGTTATGCGCCATGCGTTATGCGTTATGAGTTATGCGTTATGCGTTATGCGTTATGCGTTATGCGTTATACGTTTTGCGTTATGCGTTATGCGTTATGCGTTATGCGTTATGCGTTATGCGTTATGCGTTATGCGTTATGCGTTACGCGTTACGCGTTATGCGTTATGCGTTATGCGTTATGCGTTATGCGTTATGCGTTATGCGTTGTGCGTTATGCGTTATGCTTTATGCGTTATGCGTTAGGCGTTATACGGTATGAGTTATGCGTTATGCGTTAGGCGTTATACGTTTGCGTTATGCGTTATGCGTTATGCGTTATGTGTTATGCGTTATGCGTTTTGCGTTATGCGTTATGCGTTATGAGTTATGCGTTGTTCGTTATGCGTTATGCGTTATACGTTTGCGTTATGCGTTATGCGTTATGCTTTATGCGTTATGCGTTATGCGTTATGCATTTTGCGTTATGCGCCATTCGTTATGCATTATGAGTTATGCGTTATGCGTTATGCGTTATGCGTTATGCGTTACGCGTTACGCCTTATGCGTTATGCGTTATGCGTTATGCGTTATGCGTTATGCGTTATGCGTTATGCGTTATGCGTTATGCTTTATGCGTTATGCGTTATGCGTTATGCATTTTGCGTTATGCGCCATGCGTTATGCATTATGAGTTATGCGTTATGCGTTATGCGTTATGCGTTATGCGTTATGCGTTATACGGTTTGAGTTATGCGTTATGCGTTATACGTTATTGGTTTATGCGTTATGCGTTATACGGTTTGAGTTATGCGTTATGCGTTATACGTTATTGGTTTATGCGTTATGCGTTATACGTTATTGGTTTATGCGTTATGCGTTATGCGTTATGCGTTATGCGTTATGCGTTATGCGTTATGCGTTATGCATTTTGCGTTATGCGCCATGCGTTATGCGTTATGAGTTATGCGTTATGCGTTATGCGTTATGCGTTATGCGTTATGCGTTATGCGTTATGCGTTATGCGTTATGCGTTATGCGTTATGCGTTATACGGTTTGAGTTATGCGTTATGCGTTATACGGTTTGAGTTATGCGTTATGCGTTATACGTTATTGGTTTATGCGTTATGCGTTATGCGTTATGCGTTATGCGTTTTCCGTTATGCGTTATGGGCTATGTTTTATGCGTTATGCGTTATGCGTTATGCGTTATGCATTTTGCGTTATGCGCCATGCGTTATGTTTTATGCGTTATGCGTTATGCGTAATGCGTTATGCGTTATGCGTTGGGCGTAATACGTTTGCGTTATGCGTTATGCGTTATGAGTTATGCTTTATGCATTATGCGTTATGCGTTATACGGTATGAGTTATGCGTTATGCTTTATGCGTTATGCGTTATGCGTTATGCGTTATGCGTTATGCGTTATGCGTTATGCGTTATGCGTTATGCATTATGCGTTATGCGTTGTGCGCTATGCGTTATGCGTTCTGTGTTGTGCGTTGTGCGTTGTGCGTTATGCGTTATGCGTTATGCGTTATGGGTTATGCGTTATGCGTTTTGCGTTATACGTTATGCGTTATGCGTTATGCGTTATTCTTTATGCGTTATGCGTGATCCGTTATGCGTTAAGCGTTATGCGTTATGCGTCATGCGTTATGCGTTATGCTTTATGCGTTATGCGTTATGCGTTATGCGTTATGCGTTATGCGTTATGCGTTATACGTTATACGTTATGCGTTAAGCGTTATGCGTTATGAGTTATGCGTTATGCGTTATGTTTTACGCGATATGCGTTATGCGTTATGCGTTATGCGTTGTTCGTTATGCGTTATGCGTTAGGCGTTATACGTTTGCGTTATGCGTTATGCGTTATGCGTTATGCTTTATGCGTTATGCGTTATGCGTTATGCGTTATGCGTTATGCGTTATGCGTTATGCGTTATGCGTTATGCGTTATGCATTATGCGTTATGCGTTGTGCGCTATGCGCTATGCGTTATGCGTTCTGTGTTGTGCGTTGTGCGTTGTGCGTTATGCTTTATGCGTTATGCGTTATGCGTTATGCGTTATGCGTTATGCGTTATGCGTTATGCGTACTGCGTTGTTCGTTATGCGTTGTGCGTTATGCGTTATGCGTTATGGGTTATGCGTTATGCGTTATGCGTTATGCGTTATGCGTTATGCGTTATGCGTTATGCGTTATGCGTTATGCGTTATGCGTTATGCGTTGTTCGTTATGCGTTATGCGTTAGGCGTTATACGTTTGCGTTATGCGTTATGCGTTATGCGTTATGCTTTATGCGTTATGCGTTATGCTTTATGCGTTATGCATGATCCCTTATGCGTTAGGCGTTATGCGTTATGCGTGATCCGTTATGCGTTAGGCGTTATGCGTTATGCGTTATGCATTTTGCGTTATGCGCCATGCGTTATGCGTTATGAGTTATGCGTTATGCGTTATGCGTTATGCGTTATGCGTTATACGTTTTGCGTTATGCGTTATGCGTTATGCGTTATGCGTTATGCGTTATGCGTTATGCGTTATGCGTTACGCGTTACGCGTTATGCGTTATGCGTTATGCGTTATGCGTTATGCGTTATGCGTTATGCGTTATGCGTTATGCGTTATGCGTTATGCGTTATGCTTTATGCGTTATGCGTTAGGCGTTATACGGTATGAGTTATGCGTTATGCGTTATGCGTTATGCTTTATGCGTTATGCGTTATGCGTTATGCGTTATGCATTTTGCGTTATGCGCCATTCGTTATGCATTATGAGTTATGCGTTATGCGTTATGCGTTATGCGTTATGCGTTACGCGTTACGCGTTATGCGTTATGCGTTATGCGTTATGCGTTATGCGTTATGCGTTATGCGTTATGCGTTATGCGTTATGCGTTATGCGTTATGCTTTATGCGTTATGCGTTATGCGTTATGCATTTTGCGTTATGCGCCATGCGTTATGCATTATGAGTTATGCGTTATGCGTTATGCGTTATGCGTTATGCGTAATGCTTTATGCGTTATGCGTTATGCGTTATGCGTTATGCGTTATGCGTTATACGTTATACGTTATGCGTTAAGCGTTATGCGTTATGCGTTATGCGTTATGCGTTATGCGTTAACGTTATGCGTTATGCCTTTTGCGTTATGCGTTATGCGTTATGCGTTATGCGTTATGTTTTACGCGATATGCGTTATGCGTTATGCGTTATGCGTTGTTCGTTATGCGTTATGCGTTAGGCGTTATACGTTTGCGTTATGCGTTATGCGTTATGCGTTATGCTTTATGCGTTATGCGTTATGCGTTATGCGTTATGCGTTATGCGTTATGCGTTATGCGTTATGCGTTATGCGTTATGCATTATGCGTTATGCGTTGTGCGCTATGCGTTATGCGTTCTGTGTTGTGCGTTGTGCGTTGTGCGTTATGCTTTATGCGTTATGCGTTATGCGTTATGCGTTATGCGTTATGCGTTATGCGTTATGCGTTATGCGTTATGCGTTATGCGTTATGCGTACTGCGTTGTTCGTTATGCGTTGTGCGTTATGCGTTATGCGTTATGGGTTATGCGTTATGCGTTATGCGTTATGCGTTATGCGTTATGCGTTATGCGTTATGCGTTATGCGTTATGCGTTATGCGTTATGCGTTGTTGGTTATGCGTTATGCGTTAGGCGTTATACGTTTGCGTTATGCGTTATGCGTTATGCGTTATGCGTTATGCGTTATGCGTTATGCATGATCCCTTATGCGTTAGGCGTTATGCGTTATGCGTGATCCGTTATGCGTTAGGCGTTATGCGTTATGCGTTATGCATTTTGCGTTATGCGCCATGCGTTATGCGTTATGAGTTATGCGTTATGCGTTATGCGTTATGCGTTATGCGTTATACGTTTTGCGTTATGCGTTATGCGTTATGCGTTATGCGTTATGCGTTATGCGTTATGCGTTATGCGTTATGCGTTACGCGTTACGCGTTATGCGTTATGCGTTATGCGTTATGCGTTATGCGTTATGCGTTATGCGTTGTGCGTTATGCGTTATGCTTTATGCGTTATGCGTTAGGCGTTATACGGTATGAGTTATGCGTTATGCGTTAGGCGTTATACGTTTGCGTTATGCGTTATGCGTTATGCGTTATGTGTTATGCGTTATGCGTTTTGCGTTATGCGTTATGCGTTATGAGTTATGCGTTGTTCGTTATGCGTTATGCGTTATACGTTTGCGTTATGCGTTATGCGTTATGCTTTATGCGTTATGCGTTATGCGTTATGCATTTTGCGTTATGCGCCATTCGTTATGCATTATGAGTTATGCGTTATGCGTTATGCGTTATGCGTTATGCGTTACGCGTTACGCCTTATGCGTTATGCGTTATGCGTTATGCGTTATGCGTTATGCGTTATGCGTTATGCGTTATGCGTTATGCGTTATGCGTTATGCTTTATGCGTTATGCGTTATGCGTTATGCATTTTGCGTTATGCGCCATGCGTTATGCATTATGAGTTATGCGTTATGCGTTATGCGTTATGCGTTATGCGTTATGCGTTATACGGTTTGAGTTATGCGTTATGCGTTATACGTTATTGGTTTATGCGTTATGCGTTATACGGTTTGAGTTATGCGTTATGCGTTATACGTTATTGGTTTATGCGTTATGCGTTATACGTTATTGGTTTATGCGTTATGCGTTATGCGTTATGCGTTATGCGTTATGCGTTATGCGTTATGCGTTATGCATTTTGCGTTATGCGCCATGCGTTATGCGTTATGAGTTATGCGTTATGCGTTATGCGTTATGCGTTATGCGTTATGCGTTATGCGTTATGCGTTATGCGTTATGCGTTATGCGTTATGCGTTATACGGTTTGAGTTATGCGTTATGCGTTATACGGTTTGAGTTATGCGTTATGCGTTATACGTTATTGGTTTATGCGTTATGCGTTATGCGTTATGCGTTATGCGTTTTCCGTTATGCGTTATGGGCTATGTTTTATGCGTTATGCGTTATGCGTTATGCGTTATGCATTTTGCGTTATGCGCCATGCGTTATGTTTTATGCGTTATGCGTTATGCGTAATGCGTTATGCGTTATGCGTTGGGCGTAATACGTTTGCGTTATGCGTTATGCGTTATGAGTTATGCTTTATGCATTATGCGTTATGCGTTATACGGTATGAGTTATGCGTTATGCGTTATGCGTTGTGCGTTATGCGTTATGCGTTATGCGTTGTGCGTTATGCGTTATGCGTTATGCGTTATGCGTTGTGCGTTATGCGTTATGCGTTATACGGTATGAGTTATGCGTTATGCGTTATGCGTTGGGCGTTATACGTTTGCGTTATGCGTTATGCGTTATGCGTTATGCATTTTGCGTTATGCGCCATGCGCTATGCGTTATGAGTTATGCGTTATGCGTTATGCGTTATGCGTTATGCGTTATACGTTATTGGTTTATGCGTTATGCGTTATGCGTTAGGCGTTATGCGTTATGCGTTATGCGTTATGCGTTATGCGTTATGCGTTATGCGTTATGCGTTTTGCGTTATGCGTTATGCGCTATGTGTTATGCGTTTTGCGTTGTTCGTTATGCGTTATGCGTTGGGCGTTATACGTTTGCGTTATGCGTTATGCGTTATGCGTTATGCTTTATGCGTTATGCGTTATGCGTTATGCATTTTGCGTTATGCGCCATGCGTTATGCGTTATGCGTTATGCGTTATGCGTTATGCGTTATGCGTTATGCGTTATACGGTTTGAGTTATGCGTTATGCGTTATACGGTTTGAGTTATGCGTTATGCGTTATACGGTTTGAGTTATGCGTTATTCGTTATTGGTTTATGCGTTATGCGTTATGGGTTATGCGTTATGCGTTACGCGTTATGCGTTATGCGTTATGCGTTGGGCGTAATACGTTTGCGTTATGCGTTATGCGTTATGCGTTATGCGTTATGCTTTATGCGTTATGCGTTATGCGTTATACGGTATGAGTTATGCGTTATGCGTTATGCGTTATGCGTTATACGGTTTGAGTTATGCGTTATGCGTTATACGTTATTGGTTTATGCGTTATGCGTTATGCGTTATGCGTTATGCGTTATGCGTTTTGCGTTATGCGTTATGCGTTATGCGTTATGGGTTATGTTTTATGCGTTATGCGTTATGCGTTATGCGTTATGCGTTATGCGTTTTCCGTTATGCGTTATGGGCTATGTTTTATGCGTTATGCGTTATGCGTTATGCGTTATGCATTTTGCGTTATGCGCCATGCGTTATGCGTTATGCGTTATGCGTTATGCGTAATGCGTTATGCGTTATGCGTTGGGCGTAATACGTTTGCGTTATGCGTTATGCGTTATGAGTTATGCTTTATGCGTTATGCGTTATGCGTTATACGGTATGAGTTATGCGTTATGCGTTATGCGTTGTGCGTTATGCGTTATGCGTTATGCGTTGTGCGTTATGCGTTATGCGTTATGCGTTATGCGTTGTGCGTTATGCGTTATGCGTTATACGGTATGAGTTATGCGTTATGCGTTATTCGTTGGGCGTTATACGTTTGCGTTATGCGTTATGCGTTATGCGTTATGCATTTTGCGTTATGCGCCATGCGCTATGCGTTATGAGTTATGCGTTATGCGTTATGCGTTATGCGTTATACGTTATTGGTTTATGCGTTATGCGTTATGCGTTAGGCGTTATGCGTTATGCGTTATGCGTTATGCGTTATGCGTTATGCGTTATGCGTTATGCGTTTTGCGTTATGCGTTATGCGCTATGTGTTATGCGTTTTGCGTTGTTCGTTATGCGTTATGCGTTGGGCGTTATACGTTTGCGTTATGCGTTATGCGTTATGCGTTATGCGTTATGCTTTATGCGTTATGCGTTATGCGTTATGCATTTTGCGTTATGCGCCATGCGTTATGCGTTATGCGTTATGCGTTATGCGTTATGCGTTATGCGTTATGCGTTATGCGTTATACGGTTTGAGTTATGCGTTATGCGTTATACGGTTTGAGTTATGCGTTATTCGTTATTGGTTTATGCGTTATGCGTTATGCGTTATGCGTTATGCGTTATGCGTTATGCGTTATGCGTTATGCGTTGGGCGTAATACGTTTGCGTTATGCGTTATGCGTTATGCGTTATGCGTTATGCTTTATGCGTTATGCGTTATGCGTTATACGGTATGAGTTATGCGTTATGCGTTATGCGTTATGCGTTATACGGTTTGAGTTATGCGTTATGCGTTATACGTTATTGGTTTATGCGTTATGCGTTATGCGTTATGCGTTATGCGTTATGCGTTTTGCGTTATGCGTTATGCGTTATGCGTTATGGGTTATGTTTTATGCGTTATGCGTTATGCGTTATGCGCTATGCGTTATGCGTTTTGCGTTGTTCGTTATGCGTTATGCGTTGGGCGTTATACGTTTGCGTTATTCGTTATGCGTTATGCGTTATGCTTTATGCGTTATGCGTTATGCGTTATGCATTTTGCGTTATGCGCCATGCGTTATGCGTTATGAGTTATGCGTTATGCGTTATGCGTTATGCGTGATGCGTTATACGGTTTGAGTTATGCGTTATGCGTTATATGGTTTGAGTTATGCGTTATGCGTTATACGTTATTGGTTTATGCGTTATGCGTTATGCGTTATGCGTTTTGCGTTATGCGTTATGCGTTATGCGTTATGCGTTATGCGTTCTGCGTTATGCGTTATGCGTTATGCGTTATGCGTTATGCGTTATGCGTTATGCGTTATGCGTTATGCGTTATGCGTTATGCGTTGGGCGTAATACGTTTGCGTTATGCGTTATGCGTTATGCGTTATGCGTTATGCATTTTGCGTTATGCGCCATGCGTTATGCGTTATGAGTTATGCGTTATGCGTTATGCGTTATGCGTGATGCGTTATACGGTTTGAGTTATGCGTTATGCGTTATATGGTTTGAGTTATGCGTTATGCGTTATACGTTATTGGTTTATGCGTTATGCGTTATGCGTTATGCGTTTTGCGTTATGCGTTATGCGTTATGCGTTATGCGTTATGCGTTCTGCGTTATGCGTTATGCGTTATGCGTTATGCGTTATGCGTTATGCGTTATGCGTTATGCGTTATGCGTTATGCGTTATGCGTTGGGCGTAATACGTTTGCGTTATGCGTTATGCGTTATGCGTTATGCGTTATGCTTTATGCGTTATGCGTTATGCGTTATCCGTTATGCGTTATGCGTTATGCGTTATACGTTATACGTTATGCGTTAAGCGTTATGCGTTATGAGTTATGCGTTATGCGTTATGCGTTATGCGTTATGCGTTATGCGTTATGCGTTATGCGTTATGCGTTATACGTTATGCGTTAAGCGTTATGCGTTATGAGTTATGCGTTATGCGTTATGTTTTACGCGATATGCGTTATGCGTTATGCGTTATGCGTTGTTCGTTATGCGTTATGCGTTAGGCGTTATACGTTTGCGTTATGCGTTATGCGTTATGCGTTATGCTTTATGCGTTATGCGTTATGCGTTATGCGTTATGCGTTATGCGTTATGCGTTATGCGTTATGCGTTATGCGTTATGCATTATGCGTTATGCGTTGTGCGCTATGCGTTATGCGTTCTGTGTTGTGCGTTGTGCGTTGTGCGTTATGCTTTATGCGTTATGCGTTATGCGTTATGCGTTATGCGTTATGCGTTATGCGTTATGCGTACTGCGTTGTTCTTTATGCGTTGTGCGTTATGCGTTATGCGTTATGGGTTATGCGTTATGCGTTATGCGTTATGCGTTATGCGTTATGCGTTATGCGTTATGCGTTGTTCGTTATGCGTTATGCGTTAGGCGTTATACGTTTGCGTTATGCGTTATGCGTTATGCGTTATGCTTTATGCGTTATGCGTTATGCTTTATGCGTTATGCATGATCCCTTATGCGTTAGGCGTTATGCGTTATGCGTGATCCGTTATGCGTTAGGCGTTATGCGTTATGCGTTATGCATTTTGCGTTATGCGCCATGCGTTATGCGTTATGAGTTATGCGTTATGCGTTATGCGTTATGCGTTATACGTTTTGCGTTATGCGTTATGCGTTATGCGTTATGCGTTATGCGTTATGCGTTATGCGTTATGCGTTATGCTTTATGCGTTATGCGTTATGCGCTATGTGTTATGCGTTTTGCGTTGTTCGTTATGCGTTATGCGTTGGGCGTTATACGTTTGCGTTATGCGTTATGCGTTATGCGTTATGCGTTATGCTTTATGCGTTATGCGTTATGCGTTATGCATTTTGCGTTATGCGCCATGCGTTATGCGTTATGCGTTATGCGTTATGCGTTATGCGTTATGCGTTATGCGTTATACGGTTTGAGTTATGCGTTATGCGTTATACGGTTTGAGTTATGCGTTATTCGTTATTGGTTTATGCGTTATGCGTTATGCGTTATGCGTTATGCGTTATGCGTTATGCGTTATGCGTTGGGCGTAATACGTTTGCGTTATGCGTTATGCGTTATGCGTTATGCGTTATGCTTTATGCGTTATGCGTTATGCGTTATACGGTATGAGTTATGCGTTATGCGTTATGCGTTATGCGTTATACGGTTTGAGTTATGCGTTATGCGTTATACGTTATTGGTTTATGCGTTATGCGTTATGCGTTATGCGTTTTGCGTTATGCGTTATGCGTTATGCGTTATGGGTTATGTTTTATGCGTTATGCGTTATGCGTTATGCGCTATGCGTTATGCGTTTTGCGTTGTTCGTTATGCGTTATGCGTTGGGCGTTATACGTTTGCGTTATTCGTTATGCGTTATGCGTTATGCTTTATGCGTTATGCGTTATGCGTTATGCATTTTGCGTTATGCGCCATGCGTTATGCGTTATGAGTTATGCGTTATGCGTTATGCGTTATGCGTGATGCGTTATACGGTTTGAGTTATGCGTTATGCGTTATATGGTTTGAGTTATGCGTTATGCGTTATACGTTATTGGTTTATGCGTTATGCGTTATGCGTTATGCGTTATGCGTTTTGCGTTATGCGTTATGCGTTATGCGTTATGCGTTATGCGTTATGCGTTATGCGTTATGCGTTATGCGTTATGCGTTATGCGTTATGCGTTATGCGTTATGCGTTATGCGTTATGCGTTATGCGTTATGCGTTATGCGTTGGGCGTAATACGTTTGCGTTATGCGTTATGCGTTATGCGTTATGCGTTATGCTTTATGCGTTATGCGTTATGCGTTATCCGTTATGCGTTATGCGTTATGCGTTATACGTTATACGTTATGCGTTAAGCGTTATGCGTTATGAGTTATGCGTTATGCGTTATGCGTTATGCGTTATGCGTTATGCGTTATGCGTTATGCGTTATACGTTATACGTTATGCGTTATGCGTTATGCGTTATGAGTTATGCGTTATGCGTTATGTTTTACGCGATATGCGTTATGCGTTATGCGTTATGCGTTGTTCGTTATGCGTTATGCGTTAGGCGTTATACGTTTGCGTTATGCGTTATGCGTTATGCGTTATGCTTTATGCGTTATGCGTTATGCGTTATGCGTTATGCGTTATGCGTTATGCGTTATGCGTTATGCGTTATGCATTATGCGTTATGCGTTGTGCGCTATGCGTTATGCGTTCTGTGTTGTGCGTTGTGCGTTGTGCGTTATGCTTTATGCGTTATGCGTTATGCGTTATGCGTTATGCGTTATGCGTTATGCGTTATGCGTTATGCGTACTGCGTTGTTCTTTATGCGTTGTGCGTTATGCGTTATGCGTTATGGGTTATGCGTTATGCGTTATGCGTTATGCGTTATGCGTTATGCGTTATGCGTTATGCGTTATGCGTTATGCGTTATGCGTTATGCGTTATGCGTTGTTCGTTATGCGTTATGCGTTAGGCGTTATACGTTTGCGTTATGCGTTATGCGTTATGCGTTATGCTTTATGCGTTATGCGTTATGCTTTATGCGTTATGCATGATCCCTTATGCGTTAGGCGTTATGCGTTATGCGTGATCCGTTATGCGTTAGGCGTTATGCGTTATGCGTTATGCATTTTGCGTTATGCGCCATGCGTTATGCGTTATGAGTTATGCGTTATGCGTTATGCGTTATGCGTTATACGTTTTGCGTTATGCGTTATGCGTTATGCGTTATGCGTTATGCGTTATGCGTTACGCGTTACGCGTTATGCGTTATGCGTTATGCGTTATGCGTTATGCGTTATGCGTTATGCGTTATGCGTTATGCGTTATGCGTTATGCGTTATGCGTTATACGTTCTGTGTTGTGCGTTGTGCGTTGTGCGTTATGCTTTATGCGTTATGCGTTATGCGTTATGCGTTATGCGTTATGCGTTATGCGTACTGCGTTGTTCTTTATGCGTTGTGCGTTATGCGTTATGCGTTATGGGTTATGCGTTATGCGCCATGCGTTATGTGTTATGCGTTATGCGTTTTGCGTTATGCGTTATGCGTTATGAGTTATGCGTTGTTCGTTATGCGTTATGCGTTATACGTTTGCGTTATGCGTTATGCGTTATGCTTTATGCGTTATGCGTTATGCGTTATGCGTTATGCATTTTGCGTTATGCGCCATGCGTTATGCATTATGAGTTATGCGTTATGCGTTATGCGTTATGCGTTATGCGTTACGCGTTACGCGTTATGCGTTATGCGTTATGCGTTATGCGTTATGCGTTATGCGTTATGCGTTATGCGTTATGCGTTATGCGTTATGCGTTATGCGTTACGCGTTACGCGTTATGCGTTATGCGTTATGCGTTATGCGTTATGCGTTATGCGTTATGCGTTATGCGTTATGCGTTATGCGTTATGCGTTATGCGTTATACGTTCTGTGTTGTGCGTTGTGCGTTGTGCGTTATGCTTTATGCGTTATGCGTTATGCGTTATGCGTTATGCGTTATGCGTTATGCGTACTGCGTTGTTCTTTATGCGTTGTGCGTTATGCGTTATGCGTTATGGGTTATGCGTTATGCGCCATGCGTTATGTGTTATGCGTTATGCGTTTTGCGTTATGCGTTATGCGTTATGAGTTATGCGTTGTTCGTTATGCGTTATGCGTTATACGTTTGCGTTATGCGTTATGCGTTATGCTTTATGCGTTATGCGTTATGCGTTATGCGTTATGCATTTTGCGTTATGCGCCATGCGTTATGCATTATGAGTTATGCGTTATGCGTTATGCGTTATGCGTTATGCGTTACGCGTTACGCGTTATGCGTTATGCGTTATGCGTTATGCGTTATGCGTTATGCGTTATGCGTTATGCGTTATGCGTTATGCGTTATGCGTACTGCGTTGTTCTTTATGCGTTGTGCGTTATGCGTTATGCGTTATGGGTTATGCGTTATGCGTTATGCGTTATGCGTTATGCGTTATGCGTTATGCGTTATGCGTTATGCGTTATGCGTTATGCGTTATGCGTTATGCGTTATGCGTTATGCGTTATGCGTTATGCGTTGTTCGTTATGCGTTATGCGTTAGGCGTTATACGTTTGCGTTATGCGTTATGCGTTATGCGTTATGCTTTATGCGTTATGTGTTATGCTTTATGCGTTATGCATGATCCCTTATGCGTTAGGCGTTATGCGTTATGCGTGATCCGTTATGCGTTAGGCGTTATGCGTTATGCGTTATGCATTTTGCGTTATTTGCCATGCGTTATGTGTTATGCGTTATGCGTTTTGCGTTATGCGTTATGCGTTATGAGTTATGCGTTGTTCGTTATGCGTTATGCGTTATACGTTTGCGTTATGCGTTATGCGTTATGCTTTATGCGTTATGCGTTATGCGTTATGCGTTATGCATTTTGCGTTATGCGCCATGCGTTATGCATTATGAGTTATGCGTTATGCGTTATGCGTTATGCGTTATGCGTTATGCGTTACGCGTTACGCGTTATGCGTTATGCGTTATGCGTTATGCGTTATGCGTTATGCGTTATGCGTTATGCGTTATGCGTTATGCTTTATGCGTTATGCGTTATGCGTTATGCATTTTGCGTTATGCGCCATGCGTTATGCATTATGAGTTATGCGTTATGCGTTATGCGTTATGCATTATGCGTTATGCGTTATGCGTTATACGGTTTGAGTTATGCGTTATGCGTTATACGTTATTGGTTTATGCGTTATGCGTTATACGTTATTGGTTTATGCGTTATGCGTTATGCGTTATGCGTTATGCGTTATACGGTTTCAGTTATGCGTTATGCGTTATAAGGTTTGAGTTATGCGTTATGCGTTATACGTTATTGGTTTATGCGTTATGCGTTATGCGTTATGCGTTTTGCGTTATGCGTTATGCGTTATGCGTTATGGGTTATGTTTTATGCGTTATGCGTTATGCGTTATGCGTTATGCGTTATGCGTTATGCGTTATGCGTTGTTCGTTATGCGTTATGCGTTGGGCGTTATACGTTTGCGTTATGCGTTATGCGTTATGCGTTATGCGTTATGCGTTATGCGTTATGCATTTTGCGTTATGCGCCATGCGTTATGCGTTATGAGTTATGCGTTATGCGTTATGCGTTATGCGTTATGCGTTATGCGTTATGCGTTATGCGTTATACGGTTTGAGTTATGCGTTATGCGTTATACGGTTTGAGTTATGCGTTATGCGTTATACGTTATTGGTTTATGCGTTATGCGTTATGCGTTATGCGTTATGCGTTTTCCGTTATGCGTTATGGGCTATGTTTTATGCATTATGCGTTATGCGTTATGCGTTATGCGTTATGCGTTATGCGTTATGCGTTATACGGTTTGAGTTATGCGTTATGCGTTATACGGTTTGAGTTATGCGTTATGCGTTATGCGTTATGCGTTATGCGTTATGCGTTATGCGTTATGCGTTATGCGTTATGCGTTATGCGTTATGCGTTATGCGTTGGGCGTAATACGTTTGCGTTATGCGTTATGCGTTATGCGTTATGCGTTATGCTTTATGCGTTATGCGTTATGCGTTATACGGTATGAGTTATGCGTTATGCGTTATGCGTTATGCGCCATGCGTTATGCGTTATGAGTTATGCGTTATGCGTTATGCGTTATGCGTTATACGGTTTGAGTTATGCGTTATGCGTTATACGGTTTGAGTTATGCGTTAGGCGTTATACGTTATTGGTTTATGCGTTATGCGTTATGCGTTATGCGTTATGCGTTATGCTTTATGCGTTATGCGTTATGCGTTATGCATTTTGCGTTATGCGCCATGCGTTATGCGTTATGAGTTATGCGTTATGCGTTATGCGTTATGCGTGATGCGTTATACGGTTTGAGTTATGCGTTATGCGTTATATGGTTTGAGTTATGCGTTATGCGTTATACGTTATTGGTTTATGCGTTATGCGTTATGCGTTATGCGTTATGCGTTTTGCGTTATGCGTTATGCGTTATGCGTTATGCGTTATGCGTTATGCGTTATGCGTTATGCGTTATGCGTTATGCGTTATGCGTTATGCGTTATGCGTTATGCGTTATGCGTTATGCGTTATGCGTTATACGTTATGCGTTATGCGTTATGCGTTGGGCGTAATACGTTTGCGTTATGCGTTATGCGTTATGCGTTATGCGTTATGCTTTATGCGTTATGCGTTATGCGTTATGCGTTATGCGTTATGCGTTATGCGTTATACGTTATACGTTATGCGTTAAGCGTTATGCGTTATGAGTTATGCGTTATGCGTTATGCGTTATGCGTTATGCGTTATGCGTTATGCGTTATGCGTTATACGTTATACGTTATGCGTTAAGCGTTATGCGTTATGAGTTATGCGTTATGCGTTATGTTTTACGCGATATGCGTTATGCGTTATGCGTTATGCGTTGTTCGTTATGCGTTATGCGTTAGGCGTTATACGTTTGCGTTATGCGTTATGCGTTATGCGTAATGCTTTATGCGTTATGCGTTATGCGTTATGCGTTATGCGTTATGCGTTATGCGTTATGCGTTATGCGTTATGCGTTATGCGTTATGCGTTATGCGTTATGCATTATGCGTTATGCGTTGTGCGCTATGCGTTATGCGTTCTGTGTTGTGCGTTGTGCGTTGTGCGTTATGCTTTATGCGTTATGCGTTATGCGTTATGCGTTATGCGTTATGCGTTATGCGTTATGCGTTATGCGTACTGCGTTGTTCGTTATGCGTTGTGCGTTATGCGTTATGCGTTATGGGTTATGCGTTATGCGTTATGCGTTATGCGTTATGCGTTATGCGTTATGCGTTATGCGTTATGCGTTATGCGTTATGCGTTATGCGTTATGCGTTATGCGTTATGCGTTGTTCGTTATGCGTTATGCGTTAGGCGTTATACGTTTGCGTTATGCGTTATGCGTTATGCGTTATGCTTTATGCGTTATGCGTTATGCTTTATGCGTTATGCATGATCCCTTATGCGTTAGGCGTTATGCGTTATGCGTGATCCGTTATGCGTTAGGCGTTATGCGTTATGCGTTATGCATTTTGCGTTATGCGCCATGCGTTATGCGTTATGAGTTATGCGTTATGCGTTATGCGTTATGCGTTATGCGTTATACGTTTTGCGTTATGCGTTATGCGTTATGCGTTATGCGTTATGCGTTACGCGTTACGCGTTATGCGTTATGCGTTATGCGTTATGCGTTATGCGTTATGCGTTATGCTTTATGCGTTATGCGTTAGGCGTTATACGGTATGAGTTATGCGTTATGCGTTAGGCGTTATACGTTTCCGTTATGCGTTATGCGTTATGCGTTATGTGTTATGCGTTATGCGTTTTGCGTTATGCGTTATGCGTTATGAGTTATGCGTTGTTCGTTATGCGTTATGCGTTATACGTTTGCGTTATGCGTTATGCGTTATGCTTTATGCGTTATGCGTTATGCGTTATGCGTTATGCATTTTGCGTTATGCGCCATGCGTTATGCATTATGAGTTATGCGTTATGCGTTATGCGTTATGCGTTATGCGTTACGCGTTACGCGTTATGCGTTATGCGTTATGCGTTATGCGTTATGCGTTATGCGTTATGCGTTATGCGTTATGCGTTATGCGTTATGCGTTATGCTTTATGCGTTATGCGTTATGCGTTATGCGTTATGCGTTATGCGTTATGCGTTATGCGTTATACGGTTTGAGTTATGCGTTATGCGTTATACGTTATTGGTTTATGCGTTATGCGTTATACGTTATTGGTTTATGCGTTATGCGTTATGCGTTATGCGTTATACGGTTTCAGTTATGCGTTATGCGTTATAAGGTTTGAGTTATGCGTTATGCGTTATACGTTATTGGTTTATGCGTTATGCGTTATGCGTTATGCGTTTTGCGTTATGCGTTATGCGTTATGCGTTATGGGTTATGTTTTATGCGTTATGCGTTATGCGTTATGCGTTATGCGTTATGCGTTATGCGTTATGCGTTGTTCGTTATGCGTTATACGGTCTGAGTTATGCGTTATGCGTTATACGGTTTGAGTTATACGTTTGCGTTATGCGTTATGCGTTATGCGTTATGCGTTATGAGTTATGCGTTATGCATTTTGCGTTATGCGCCATGCGTTATGCGTTACGAGTTATGCGTTATGCGTTATGCGTTATGCGTTATGCGTTATGCGTTATGCGTTATACGGTCTGAGTTATGCGTTATGCGTTATACGGTTTGAGTTATGCGTTATGCGTTATACGTTATTGGTTTATGCGTTATGCGTTATGCGTTATGCGTTATGCGTTTTCCGTTATGCGTTATGGGCTATGTTTTATGCGTTATGCGTTATGCGTTATGCGTTATGCGTTATGCGTTATGCGTTATGCGTTATACGGTTTGAGTTATGCGTTATGCGTTATACGGTTTGAGTTATGCGTTATGCGTTATGCGTTATGCGTTATGCGTTATGCGTTATGCGTTATGCGTTATGCGTTGGGCGTAATACGTTTGCGTTATGCGTTATGCGTTATGCGTTATGCGTTATGCTTTATGCGTTATGCGTTATGCGTTATACGGTATGAGTTATGCGTTATGCGTTATGCGTTATGCGCCATGCGTTATGCGTTATGAGTTATGCGTTATGCGTTATGCGTTATGCGTTATGCGTTATACGGTTTGAGTTATGCGTTATGCGTTATACGGTTTGAGTTATGCGTTAGGCGTTATACGTTATTGGTTTATGCGTTATGCGTTATGCGTTATGCGTTATGCGTTATGCGTTATGCGTTATGCGTTATGCGTTATACGGTTTGAGTTATGCGTTATGCGTTATACGTTATTGGTTTATGCGTTATGCGCTATGCGTTATGCGTTATGCGTTATGCGTTATGCGTTATGCGTTATGCGTTATGCGTTTTGCGTTATGCGTTATGCGTTATGCGTTATGGGTTATGTTTTATGCGTTATGCGTTATGCGTTATGCGCTATGCGTTATGCGTTTTACGTTGTTCGTTATGCGTTATGCGTTGGGCGTTATACGTTTGCGTTATGCGTTATGCGTTATGCGTTATGCTTTATGCGTTATGCGTTATGCGTTATGCATTTTGCGTTATGCGCCATGCGTTATGCGTTATGAGTTATGCGTTATGCGTTATGCGTTATGCGTGATACGTTATACGGTTTGAGTTATGCGTTATGCGTTATATGGTTTGAGTTATGCGTTATGCGTTATACGTTATTGGTTTATGCGTTATGCGTTATGCGTTATGCGTTTTGCGTTATGCGTTATGCGTTATGCGTTATGCGTTATGCGTTATGCGTTATGCGTTATGCGTTATGCGTTATGCGTTATGCGTTATGCGTTATGCGTTATGCGTTATGCGTTATGCGTTGGGCGTAATACGTTTGCGTTATGCGTTATGCGTTATACGTTATGCGTTATGCTTTATGCGTTATGCGTTATGCGTTATACGGTATGAGTTATGCGTTATGCGTTATGCGTTATGCGTTATGCGTTATGCGTTGTGCGTTATGCGTTATGCGTTCTGTGTTGTGCGTTGTGCGTTGGGCGTTTGCTTTATGCGTTATGCGTTATGCGTTATGCGTTATGCGTTATGCGTTATGCGTTATGCGTTCTGTGTTGTGCGTTGTGCGTTGTGCGTTATGCCTTATGCGTTATGGGTTATGGGTTATGCGTTATGCGTTATGCGTTATGCATTTTGCGTTATGCGTTATGCGTTATGCGTTATGCGTTATGAGTTATAATTTATGCGTTATGCGTTATGCGTTATGCGTTATGCGTTATGAGTTATGCGTTATGCGTTATGCATTTTGCGTTATGCGCCATGCGTTATGCGTTATGAGTTATGCGTTATGCGTTATGCGTTATGCGTTATGCGTTATGCGTTATGCGTTATGCGTTATGCGTTATGCATTTTGCTTTATGCGCCATGCGTTATGCGTTATGAGTTATGCCTTATGCGTTATACGTTATGCGTTATGCGTTATACGGTTTGAGTTATGCGTTATGCGTTATACGGTTTGAGTTATGCGTTATGCGTTATACGTTATTGGTTTATGCGTTATGCGTTATGCGTTATGCGTTATGCGTTATGCGTTATGCGTTATGCGTTATGCGTTATGCGTTATGCGTTATGCGTTATGCATTTTGCTTTATGCGCCATGCGTTATGCGTTATGAGTTATGCGTTATGCGTTATGCGTTATACGGTTTGAGTTATGCGTTATGCGTTATACGGTTTGAGTTATGCGTTATGCGTTATGCGTTATGCGTTATACGTTTTGCGTTATGCGTTTTGCGTTATGCGTTATGCGTTATGAGTTATGCGTTGTTCGTTATGCATTATGCGTTATACGTTTGCGTTATGCGTTATGCGTTATGCTTTATGCGTTATGCGTTATGCGTTATGCGTTATGCATTTTGCGTTATGCGCCATGCGTTATGCATTATGAGTTATGCGTTATGCGTTATACGTTATTGGTTTATGCGTTATGCGTTATGCGTTTTGCGTTATGCGTTATGCGTTATGCGTTATGCGTTATGGGTTATGTTTTATGCGTTATGCGTTATGCGTTATGCGTTATGCGTTATGCGTTATGCGTTATGCGTTGTTCGTTATGCGTTATGCGTTGGGCGTTATACGTTTGCGTTATGCGTTATGCGTTATGCGTTATGCGTTATGCGTTATGCGTTATGCATTTTGCGTTATGCGCCATGCGTTATGCGTTATGAGTTATGCGTTATGCGTTATGCGTTATGCGTTATGCGTTATGCGTTATGCGTTATGCGTTATACGGTTTGAGTTATGCGTTATGCGTTATACGGTTTGAGTTATGCGTTATGCGTTATACGTTATTGGTTTATGCGTTATGCGTTATGCGTTATGCGTTATGCGTTTTCCGTTATGCGTTATGGGCTATGTTTTATGCGTTATGCGTTATGCGTTATGCGTTATGCATTTTGCGTTATGCGCCATGCGTTATGCGTTATGCGTTATGCGTTATGCGTAATGCGTTATGCGTTATGCGTTGGGCGTAATACGTTTGCGTTATGCGTTATGCGTTATGAGTTATGCTTTATGCGTTATGCGTTATGCGTTATACGGTATGAGTTATGCGTTATGCGTTATGCGTTGTGCGTTATGCGTTATGCGTTATGCGTTGTGCGTTATGCGTTATGCGTTATGCGTTATGCGTTGTGCGTTATGCGTTATGCGTTATACGGTATGAGTTATGCGTTATGCGTTATGCGTTGGGCGTTATACGTTTGCGTTATGCGTTATGCGTTATGCGTTATGCATTTTGCGTTATGCGCCATGCGTTATGCGTTATGACTTATGCGTTATGCGTTATGCGTTATGCGTTATGCGTTATACGGTTTGAGTTATGCGTTATGCGTTATACGTTATTGGTTTATGCGTTATGCGTTATGCGTTATGCGTTATGCGTTATGCGTTATGCGTTATGCGTTATACGTTATTGGTTTATGCGTTATGCGTTATGCGTTATGCGTTATGCGTTATGCGTTATGCGTTATGCGTTATACGGTTTGAGTTATGCGTTATGCGTTATACGTTATTGGTTTATGCGTTATGCGTTATGCGTTATGCGTTATGCGTTATGCGTTATGCGTTATGCGTTATGCGTTATGCGTTTTGCGTTATGCGTTATGCGTTATGCGTTATGGGTTATGTTTTATGCGTTATGCGTTGTGCGTTATGCGTTATGCGTTATGCGTTATGCGTTGTGCGTTATGCGTTATGCGTTATACGGTATGAGTTATGCGTTATGCGTTATGCGTTGGGCGTTATACGTTTGCGTTATGCGTTATGCGTTATGCGTTATGCATTTTGCGTTATGCGCCATGCGTTATGCGTTATGAGTTATGCGTTATGCGTTATGCGTTATGCGTTATGCGTTATACGGTTTGAGTTATGCGTTATGCGTTATGCCTTTTGCGTTATGCGTTATGCGTTATGCGTTATGCGTTATGCGTTATGCGTTTTGCGTTATACGTTATGCGTTATGCGTTATGCGTTATTCTTTATGCGTTATGCGTGATCCGTTATGCGTTAAGCGTTATGCGTTATGCGTCATGCGTTATGCGTTATGCTTTATGCGTTATGCGTTATGCGTTATGCGTTATGCGTTATGCGTTATGCGTTATGCGTTATACGTTATGCGTTATGCGTTATGCGTTATGAGTTATGCGTTATGCGTTATGTTTTACGCGATATGCGTTATGCGTTATGCGTTATGCGTTGTTCGTTATGCGTTATGCGTTAGGCGTTATACGTTTGCGTTATGCGTTATGCGTTATGCGTTATGCTTTATGCGTTATGCGTTATGCGTTATGCGTTATGCGTTATGCGTTATGCGTTATGCGTTATGCGTTATGCATTATGCGTTATGCGTTGTGCGCTATGCGCTATGCGTTATGCGTTCTGTGTTGTGCGTTGTGCGTTGTGCGTTATGCTTTATGCGTTATGCGTTATGCGTTATGCGTTATGCGTTATGCGTTATGCGTTATGCGTACTGCGTTGTTCGTTATGCGTTGTGCGTTATGCGTTATGCGTTATGGGTTATGCGTTATGCGTTATGCGTTATGCGTTATGCGTTATGCGTTATGCGTTATGCGTTATGCGTTGTTCGTTATGCGTTATGCGTTAGGCGTTATACGTTTGCGTTATGCGTTATGCGTTATGCGTTATGCTTTATGCGTTATGCGTTATGCTTTATGCGTTATGCATGATCCCTTATGCGTTAGGCGTTATGCGTTATGCGTGATCCGTTATGCGTTAGGCGTTATGCGTTATGCGTTATGCATTTTGCGTTATGCGCCATGCGTTATGCGTTATGAGTTATGCGTTATGCGTTATGCGTTATGCGTTATGCGTTATACGTTATACGTTATACGTTATGCGTTAAGCGTTATGCGTTATGCATTTTGCGTTATGCGCCATTCGTTATGCATTATGAGTTATGCGTTATGCGTTATGCGTTATGCGTTATGCGTTACGCGTTACGCGTTATGCGTTATGCGTTATGCGTTATGCGTTATGCGTTATGCGTTATGCGTTATGCGTTATGCGTTATGCGTTATGCTTTATGCGTTATGCGTTATGCGTTATGCATTTTGCGTTATGCGCCATGCGTTATGCATTATGAGTTATGCGTTATGCGTTATGCGTTATGCGTTATGCGTAATGCTTTATGCGTTATGCGTTATGCGTTATGCGTTATGCGTTATGCGTTATACGTTATACGTTATGCGTTAAGCGTTATGCGTTATGCGTTATGCGTTATGCGTTATGCGTTAACGTTATGCGTTATGCCTTTTGCGTTATGCGTTATGCGTTATGCGTTATGCGTTATGTTTTACGCGATATGCGTTATGCGTTATGCGTTATGCGTTGTTCGTTATGCGTTATGCGTTAGGCGTTATACGTTTGCGTTATGCGTTATGCGTTATGCGTTATGCTTTATGCGTTATGCGTTATGCGTTATGCGTTATGCGTTATGCGTTATGCGTTATGCGTTATGCGTTATGCGTTATGCGTTATGCGTTATGCATTATGCGTTATGCGTTGTGCGCTATGCGTTATGCGTTCTGTGTTGTGCGTTGTGCGTTGTGCGTTATGCTTTATGCGTTATGCGTTATGCGTTATGCGTTATGCGTTATGCGTTATGCGTTATGCGTACTGCGTTGTTCGTTATGCGTTGTGCGTTATGCGTTATGCGTTATGGGTTATGCGTTATGCGTTATGCGTTATGCGTTATGCGTTATGCGTTATGCGTTATGCGTTATGCGTTATGCGTTATGCGTTATGCGTTATGCGTTATGCGTTGTTGGTTATGCGTTATGCGTTAGGCGTTATACGTTTGCGTTATGCGTTATGCGTTATGCGTTATGCTTTATGCGTTATGCGTTATGCTTTATGCGTTATGCATGATCCCTTATGCGTTAGGCGTTATGCGTTATGCGTGATCCGTTATGCGTTAGGCGTTATGCGTTATGCGTTATGCATTTTGCGTTATGCGCCATGCGTTATGCGTTATGAGTTATGCGTTATGCGTTATGCGTTATGCGTTATGCGTTATACGTTTTGCGTTATGCGTTATGCGTTATGCGTTATGCGTTATGCGTTATGCGTTATGCGTTATGCGTTACGCGTTACGCGTTATGCGTTATGCGTTATGCGTTATGCGTTATGCGTTATGCGTTATGCGTTATGCGTTGTGCGTTATGCGTTATGCTTTATGCGTTATGCGTTAGGCGTTATACGGTATGAGTTATGCGTTATGCGTTAGGCGTTATACGTTTGCGTTATGCGTTATGCGTTATGCGTTATGTGTTATGCGTTATGCGTTTTGCGTTATGCGTTATGCGTTATGAGTTATGCGTTGTTCGTTATGCGTTATGCGTTATACGTTTGCGTTATGCGTTATGCGTTATGCTTTATGCGTTATGCGTTATGCGTTATGCATTTTGCGTTATGCGCCATTCGTTATGCATTATGAGTTATGCGTTATGCGTTATGCGTTATGCGTTACGCGTTACGCCTTATGCGTTATGCGTTATGCGTTATGCGTTATGCGTTATGCGTTATGCGTTATGCGTTATGCGTTATGCTTTATGCGTTATGCGTTATGCGTTATGCATTTTGCGTTATGCGCCATGCGTTATGCATTATGAGTTATGCGTTATGTGTTATGCGTTATGCGTTATGCGTTATGCGTTAAGCGTTATACGGTTTGAGTTATGCGTTATGCGTTATACGTTATTGGTTTATGCGTTATGCGTTATACGGTTTGAGTTATGCGTTATGCGTTATACGTTATTGGTTTATGCGTTATGCGTTATACGTTATTGGTTTATGCGTTATGCGTTATGCGTTATGCGTTATGCGTTATGCGTTATGCGTTATGCGTTATGCGTTATGCATTTTGCGTTATGCGCCATGCGTTATGCGTTATGAGTTGTGCGTTATGCGTTATGCGTTATGCGTTATGCGTTATGCGTTATGCGTTATGCGTTATGCGTTATACGGTTTGAGTTATGCGTTATGCGTTATACGGTTTGAGTTATGCGTTATGCGTTATACGTTATTGGTTTATGCGTTATGCGTTATGCGTTATGCGTTTTCCGTTATGCGTTATGGGCTATGTTTTATGCGTTATGCGTTATGCGTTATGCGTTATGCATTTTGCGTTATGCGCCATGCGTTATGCGTTATGCGTTATGCGTTATGCGTAATGCGTTATGCGTTATGCGTTGGGCGTAATACGTTTGCGTTATGCGTTATGCGTTATGAGTTATGCTTTATGCGTTATGCGTTATGCGTTATACGGTATGAGTTATGCGTTATGCGTTATGCGTTGTGCGTTATGCGTTATGCGTTATGCGTTGTGCGTTATGCGTTATGCGTTATGCGTTGTGCGTTATGCGTTATGCGTTATACGGTATGAGTTATGCGTTATGCGTTATGCGTTGGGCGTTATACGTTTGCGTTATGCGTTATGCGTTATGCGTTATGCATTTTGCGTTATGCGCCATGCGCTATGCGTTATGAGTTATGCGTTATGCGTTATGCGTTATGCGTTATGCGTTATACGTTATTGGTTTATGCGTTATGCGTTATGCGTTAGGCGTTATGCGTTATGCGTTATGCGTTATGCGTTATGCGTTATGCGTTATGCGTTATGCGTTTTGCGTTATGCGTTATGCGCTATGTGTTATGCGTTTTGCGTTGTTCGTTATGCGTTATGCGTTGGGCGTTATACGTTTGCGTTATGCGTTATGCGTTATGCGTTATGCGTTATGCGTTATGCTTTATGCGTTATGCGTTATGCGTTATGCATTTTGCGTTATGCGCCATGCGTTATGCGTTATGCGTTATGCGTTATGCGTTATGCGTTATGCGTTATGCGTTATGCGTTATGCGTTATACGGTTTGAGTTATGCGTTATGCGTTATACGGTTTGAGTTATGCGTTATTCGTTATTGGTTTATGCGTTATGCGTTATGCGTTATGCGTTATGCGTTATGCGTTATGCGTTATGCGTTATGCGTTATGCGTTATGCGTTGGGCGTAATACGTTTGCGTTATGGGTTATGCGTTATGCGTTATGCGTTATGCTTTATGCGTTATGCGTTATGCGTTATACGGTATGAGTTATGCGTTATGCGTTATGCGTTATGCGCCATGCGTTATGCGTTATGAGTTATGCGTTATGCGTTATGCGTTATGCGTTATGCGTTATACGGTTTGAGTTATGCGTTATGCGTTATACGGTTTGAGTTATGCGTTAGGCGTTATACGTTATTGGTTTATGCGTTATGCGTTATGCGTTATGCGTTATGCGTTATGCGTTATGCGTTATACGGTTTGAGTTATGCGTTATTCGTTATACGTTATTGGTTTATGCGTTATGCGTTATGCGTTATGCGTTATGCGTTTTGCGTTATGCGTTATGCGTTATGCGTTATGGGTTATGTTTTATGCGTTATGCGTTATGCGTTATGCGCTATGCGTTATGCGTTTTGCGTTGTTCGTTATGCGTTATGCGTTGGGCGTTATACGTTTGCTTTATTCGTTATGCGTTATGCGTTATGCTTTATGCGTTATGCGTTATGCGTTATGCATTTTGCGTTATGCGCCATGCGTTATGCGTTATGAGTTATGCGTTATGCGTTATGCGTTATGCGTGATGCGTTATACGGTTTGAGTTATGCGTTATGCGTTATATGGTTTGAGTTATGCGTTATGCGTTATACGTTATTGGTTTATGCGTTATGCGTTATGCGTTATGCGTTATGCGTTTTGCGTTATGCGTTATGCGTTATGCGTTATGCGTTATGCGTTATGCGTTATGCGTTATGCGTTATGCGTTATGCGTTATGCGTTATGCGTTATGCGTTATGCGTTATGCGTTGGGCGTAATACGTTTGCGTTATGCGTTATGCCTTATGCGTTATGCGTTATGCTTTATGCGTTATGCGTTATGCGTTCTGCGTTATGCGTTATGCGTTATGCGTTATACGTTATACGTTATGCGTTAAGCGTTATGCGTTATGAGTTATGCGTTATGCGTTATGCGTTATGCGTTATGCGTTATGCGTTATGCGTTATGCGTTATACGTTATACGTTATGCGTTAAGCGTTATGCGTTATGAGTTATGCGTTATGCGTTATGTTTTACGCGATATGCGTTATGCGTTATGCGTTATGCGTTGTTCGTTATGCGTTATGCGTTAGGCGTTATACGTTTGCGTTATGCGTTATGCGTTATGCGTTATGCTTTATGCGTTATGCGTTATGCGTTATGCGTTATGCGTTATGCGTTATGCGTTATGCGTTATGCGTTATGCGTTATGCATTATGCGTTATGCGTTGTGCGCTATGCGTTATGCGTTCTGTGTTGTGCGTTGTGCGTTGTGCGTTATGCTTTATGCGTTATGCGTTATGCGTTATGCGTTATGCGTTATGCGTTATGCGTTATGCGTACTGCGTTGTTCTTTATGCGTTGTGCGTTATGCGTTATGCGTTATGGGTTATGCGTTATGCGTTATGCGTTATGCGTTATGCGTTATGCGTTATGCGTTATGCGTTATGCGTTATGCGTTATGCGTTATGCGTTATGCGTTATGCGTTGTTCGTTATGCGTTATGCGTTAGGCGTTATACGTTTGCGTTATGCGTTATGCGTTATGCGTTATGCTTTATGCGTTATGCGTTATGCTTTATGCGTTATGCATGATCCCTTATGCGTTAGGCGTTATGCGTTATGCGTGATCCGTTATGCGTTAGGCGTTATGCGTTATGCGTTATGCATTTTGCGTTATGCGCCATGCGTTATGCGTTATGAGTTATGCGTTATGCGTTATGCGTTATGCGTTATACGTTTTGCGTTATGCGTTATGCGTTATGCGTTATGCGTTATGCGTTATGCGTTATGCGTTACGCGTTACGCGTTATGCGTTACGCGTTATGCGTTATGCGTTATGCGTTATGCGTTATGCGTTATGCGTTATGCGTTATGCGTTATGCGTTATGCGTTATACGTTATACGTTATGCGTTAAGCGTTATGCGTTATGAGTTATGCGTTATGCGTTATGTTTTACGCGATATGCGTTATGCGTTATGCGTTATGCGTTGTTCGTTATGCGTTATGCGTTAGGCGTTATACGTTTGCGTTATGCGTTATGCGTTATGCGTTATGCTTTATGCGTTATGCGTTATGCGTTATGCGTTATGCGTTATGCGTTATGCGTTATGCGTTATGCGTTATGCGTTATGCATTATGCGTTATGCGTTGTGCGCTATGCGTTATGCGTTCTGTGTTGTGCGTTGTGCGTTGTGCGTTATGCTTTATGCGTTATGCGTTATGCGTTATGCGTTATGCGTTATGCGTTATGCGTTATGCGTTATGCGTACTGCGTTGTTCTTTATGCGTTGTGCGTTATGCGTTATGCGTTATGGGTTATGCGTTATGCGTTATGCGTTATGCGTTATGCGTTATGCGTTATGCGTTATGCGTTATGCGTTATGCGTTATGCGTTATGCGTTGTTCGTTATGCGTTATGCGTTAGGCGTTATACGTTTGCGTTATGCGTTATGCGTTATGCGTTATGCTTTATGCGTTATGCATGATCCCTTATGCGTTAGGCGTTATGCGTTATGCGTTAGGCGTTATGCGTTATGCGTTATGCGTTATGCGCCATGCGTTATGCGTTATGAGTTATGCGTTATGCGTTATGCGTTATGCGTTATGCGTTATACGTTTTGCGTTATGCGTTATGCGTTATGAGTTATGCGTTATGCGTTATGCGTTATGCGTTATGCGTTATACGTTTTGCGTTATGCGTTATGCGTTATGCGTTATGCGTTATGCGTTATGCGTTATGCGTTACGCGTTACGCGTTATGCGTTATGCGTTATGCGTTATGCGTTATGCGTTATGCGTTATGCGTTATGCGTTATGCTTTATGCGTTATGCGTTAGGCGTTATACGGTATGAGTTATGCGTTATGCGTTAGGCGTTATACGTTTCCGTTATGCGTTATGCGTTATGTGTTATGCGTTATGCGTTTTGCGTTATGCGTTATGCTTTATGCGTTATGCGTTATGCGTTATGCATTTTGCGTTATGCGCCATGCGTTATGCATTATGAGTTATGCGTTATGCGTTATGCGTTATGCGTTACGCGTTACGCGTTATGCGTTATGCGTTATGCGTTATGCGTTATGCGTTATGCGTTATGCGTTATGCGTTATGCTTTATGCGTTATGCGTTATGTTTTACGCGATATGCGTTATGCGTTATGCGTTATGCGTTGTTCGTTATGCGTTATGCGTTAGGCGTTATACGTTTGCGTTATGCGTTATGCGTTATGCGTTATGCTTTATGCGTTATGCGTTATGCGTTATGCGTTATGCGTTATGCGTTATGCGTTATGCGTTATGCGTTATGCGTTATGCATTATGCGTTATGCGTTGTGCGCTATGCGTTATGCGTTCTGTGTTGTGCGTTGTGCGTTGTGCGTTATGCTTTATGCGTTATGCGTTATGCGTTATGCGTTATGCGTTATGCGTTATGCGTTATGCGTACTGCGTTGTTCTTTATGCGTTGTGCGTTATGCGTTATGCGTTATGCGTTATGGGTTATGCGTTATGCGTTATGCGTTATGCGTTGTTCGTTATGCGTTATGCGTTGGGCGTTATACGTTTGCGTTATGCGTTATGCGTTATGCGTTATGCGTTATGCGTTATGCGTTATGCGTTATGCGTTATGCATTTTGCGTTATGCGCCATGCGTTATGCGTTATGAGTTATGCGTTATGCGTTATGCGTTATGCGTTATGCGTTATGCGTTATGCGTTATGCGTTATACGGTTTGAGTTATGCGTTATGCGTTATACGGTTTGAGTTATGCGTTATGCGTTACACGTTATTGGTTTATGCGTTATGCGTTATGCGTTATGCGTTATGCGTTATGCGTTTTCCGTTATGCGTTATGGGCTATGTTTTATGCATTATGCGTTATGCGTTATGCGTTATGCGTTATGCGTTATGCGTTATGCGTTATGCGTTATGCGTTATACGGTTTGAGTTATGCGTTATGCGTTATACGGTTTGAGTTATGCGTTATGCGTTATGCGTTATGCGTTATGCGTTATGCGTTATGCGTTATGCGTTATGCGTTATGCGTTATGCGTTGGGCGTAATACGTTTGCGTTATGCGTTATGCGTTATGCGTTATGCGTTATGCGTTATGCTTTATGCGTTATGCGTTATGCGTTATACGGTATGAGTTATGCGTTATGCGTTATGCGTTATGCGCCATGCGTTATGCGTTATGAGTTATGCGTTATGCGTTATGCGTTATGCGTTATACGGTTTGAGTTATGCGTTATGCGTTATACGGTTTGAGTTATGCGTTAGGCGTTATACGTTATTGGTTTATGCGTTATGCGTTATGCGTTATGCGTTATGCTTTATGCGTTATGCGTTATGCATTTTGCGTTATGCGCCATGCGTTATGCGTTATGAGTTATGCGTTATGCGTTATGCGTTATGCGTGATGCGTTATACGGTTTGAGTTATGCGTTATGCGTTATATGGTTTGAGTTATGCGTTATGCGTTATACGTTATTGGTTTATGCGTTATGCGTTATGCGTTATGCGTTATGCGTTTTGCGTTATGCGTTATGCGTTATGCGTTATGCGTTATGCGTTATGCGTTATGCGTTATGCGTTATGCGTTATGCGTTATGCGTTATGCGTTATGCGTTGGGCGTAATACGTTTGCGTTATGCGTTATGCGTTATGCGTTATGCGTTATGCTTTATGCGTTATGCGTTATGCGTTATGCGTTATGCGTTATGCGTTATGCGTTATACGTTATACGTTATGCGTTAAGCGTTATGCGTTATGAGTTATGCGTTATGCGTTATGCATTATGCGTTATGCGTTATACGTTATACGTTATGCGTTAAGCGTTATGCGTTATGAGTTATGCGTTATGCGTTATGTTTTACGCGATATGCGTTATGCGTTATGCGTTATGCGTTGTTCGTTATGCGTTATGCGTTATGCGTTATGCGTTGTGCGTTATGCGTTATGCGTTATGCGTTGTGCGTTATGCGTTATGCGTTATGCGTTGTGCGTTATGCGTTATGCGTTATACGGTATGAGTTATGCGTTATGCGTTATGCGTTATGCGTTGGGCGTTATACGTTTGCGTTATGCGTTATGCGTTATGCGTTATGCATTTTGCGTTATGCGCCATGCGTTATGCGTTATGAGTTATGCGTTATGCGTTATGCGTTATGCGTTATGCGTTATACGGTTTGAGTTATGCGTTATGCGTTATACGTTATTGGTTTATGCGTTATGCGTTATGCGTTATGCGTTATGCGTTATGCGTTATGCGTTATGCGTTATGCGTTATGCGTTATACGTTATTGGTTTATGCGTTATGCGTTATGCGTTATGCGTTATGCGTTATGCGTTATGCGTTATGCGTTATGCGTTATACGGTTTGAGTTATGCGTTATGCGTTATACGTTATTGGTTTATGCGTTATGCGTTATGCGTTATGCGTTATGCGTTATGCGTTATGCGTTATGCGTTTTGCGTTATGCGTTATGCGTTATGCGTTATGGGTTATGTTTTATGCGTTATGTGTTGTGCGTTATGCGTTATGCGTTATGCGTTATGCGTTGTGCGTTATGCGTTATGCGTTATACGGTATGAGTTATGCGTTATGCGTTATGCGTTGGGCGTTATACGTTTGCGTTATGCGTTATGCGTTATGCGTTATGCATTTTGCGTTATGCGCCATGCGTTATGCGTTATGAGTTATGCGTTATGCGTTATGCGTTATGCGTTATACGGTTTGAGTTATGCGTTATGCGTTATGCCTTTTGCGTTATGCGTTATGCGTTATGCGTTATGCGTTATGCGTTATGCGTTTTGCGTTATACGTTATGCGTTATGCGTTATGCGTTATTCTTTATGCGTTATGCGTGATCCGTTATGCGTTAAGCGTTATGCGTTATGCGTCATGCGTTATGCGTTATGCTTTATGCGTTATGCGTTATGCGTTATGCGTTATGCGTTATGCGTTATGCGTTATACGTTATACGTTATGCGTTAAGCGTTATGCGTTATGAGTTATGCGTTATGCGTTATGTTTTACGCGATATGCGTTATGCGTTATGCGTTATGCGTTGTTCGTTATGCGTTATGCGTTAGGCGTTATACGTTTGCGTTATGCGTTATGCGTTATGCGTTATGCTTTATGCGTTATGCGTTATGCGTTATGCGTTATGCGTTATGCGTTATGCGTTATGCGTTATGCGTTATGCGTTATGCATTATGCGTTATGCGTTGTGCGCTATGCGCTATGCGTTATGCGTTCTGTGTTGTGCGTTGTGCGTTGTGCGTTATGCTTTATGCGTTATGCGTTATGCGTTATGCGTTATGCGTTATGCGTTATGCGTTATGCGTACTGCGTTGTTCGTTATGCGTTGTGCGTTATGCGTTATGCGTTATGGGTTATGCGTTATGCGTTATGCGTTATGCGTTATGCGTTATGCGTTATGCGTTATGCGTTATGCGTTATGCGTTGTTCGTTATGCGTTATGCGTTAGGCGTTATACGTTTGCGTTATGCGTTATGCGTTATGCGTTATGCTTTATGCGTTATGCGTTATGCTTTATGCGTTATGCATGATCCCTTATGCGTTAGGCGTTATGCGTTATGCGTGATCCGTTATGCGTTAGGCGTTATGCGTTATGCGTTATGCATTTTGCGTTATGCGCCATGCGTTATGCGTTATGAGTTATGCGTTATGCGTTATGCGTTATGCGTTATGCGTTATGCGTTATACGTTTTGCGTTATGCGTTATGCGTTATGCGTTATGCGTTATGCGTTATGCGTTATGCGTTATGCGTTACGCGTTACGCGTTATGCGTTATGCGTTATGCGTTATGCGTTATGCGTTATGCGTTATGCGTTATGCGTTATGCGTTATGCGTTATGCGTTATGCGTTATGCGTTATGCTTTATGCGTTATGCGTTAGGCGTTATACGGTATGAGTTATGCGTTATGCGTTAGGCGTTATACGTTTGCGTTATGCGTTATGCGTTATGCGTTATGCGTTATGTGTTATGCGTTATGCGTTTTGCGTTATGCGTTATGCGTTATGAGTTATGCGTTGTTCGTTATGCGTTATGCGTTATACGTTTGCGTTATGCGTTATGCGTTATGCTTTATGCGTTATGCGTTATGCGTTATGCGTTATGCATTTTGCGTTATGCGCCATTCGTTATGCATTATGAGTTATGCGTTATGCGTTATGCGTTATGCGTTATGCGTTACGCGTTACGCGTTATGCGTTATGCGTTATGCGTTATGCGTTATGCGTTATGCGTTATGCGTTATGCGTTATGCTTTATGCGTTATGCGTTATGCGTTATGCATTTTGCGTTATGCGCCATGCGTTATGCATTATGAGTTATGCGTTATGCGTTATGCGTTATGCGTTATGCGTTATGCGTAATGCTTTATGCGTTATGCGTTATGCGTTATGCGTTATGCGTTATGCGTTATACGTTATACGTTATGCGTTAAGCGTTATGCGTTATGCGTTATGCGTTATGCGTTATGCGTTATGCGTTAACGTTATGCGTTATGCCTTTTGCGTTATGCGTTATGCGTTATGCGTTATGCGTTATGTTTTACGCGATATGCGTTATGCGTTATGCGTTATGCGTTGTTCGTTATGCGTTATGCGTTAGGCGTTATACGTTTGCGTTATGCGTTATGCGTTATGCGTTATGCTTTATGCGTTATGCGTTATGCGTTATGCGTTATGCGTTATGCGTTATGCGTTATGCGTTATGCGTTATGCATTATGCGTTATGCGTTGTGCGCTATGCGTTATGCGTTCTGTGTTGTGCGTTGTGCGTTGTGCGTTATGCTTTATGCGTTATGCGTTATGCGTTATGCGTTATGCGTTATGCGTTATGCGTTATGCGTACTGCGTTGTTCGTTATGCGTTGTGCGTTATGCGTTATGCGTTATGGGTTATGCGTTATGCGTTATGCGTTATGCGTTATGCGTTATGCGTTATGCGTTATGCGTTATGCGTTATGCGTTATGCGTTATGCGTTATGCGTTATGCGTTGTTGGTTATGCGTTATGCGTTAGGCGTTATACGTTTGCGTTATGCGTTATGCGTTATGCGTTATGCTTTATGCGTTATGCGTTATGCTTTATGCGTTATGCATGATCCCTTATGCGTTAGGCGTTATGCGTTATGCGTGATCCGTTATGCGTTAGGCGTTATGCGTTATGCGTTATGCATTTTGCGTTATGCGCCATGCGTTATGCGTTATGAGTTATGCGTTATGCGTTATGCGTTATGCGTTATGCGTTATACGTTTTGCGTTATGCGTTATGCGTTATGCGTTATGCGTTATGCGTTATGCGTTATGCGTTATGCGTTACGCGTTACGCGTTATGCGTTATGCGTTATGCGTTATGCGTTATGCGTTATGCGTTATGCGTTGTGCGTTATGCGTTATGCTTTATGCGTTATGCGTTAGGCGTTATACGGTATGAGTTATGCGTTATGCGTTAGGCGTTATACGTTTGCGTTATGCGTTATGCGTTATGCGTTATGTGTTATGCGTTATGCGTTTTGCGTTATGCGTTATGCGTTATGAGTTATGCGTTGTTCGTTATGCGTTATGCGTTATACGTTTGCGTTATGCGTTATGCGTTATGCTTTATGCGTTATGCGTTATGCGTTATGCATTTTGCGTTATGCGCCATTCGTTATGCATTATGAGTTATGCGTTATGCGTTATGCGTTATGCGTTATGCGTTACGCGTTACGCCTTATGCGTTATGCATATGCGTTATGCGTTATGCGTTATGCGTTATGCGTTATGCGTTATGCATTATGCGTTATGCGTTGTGCGCTATGCGTTATGCGTTCTGTGTTGTGCGTTGTGCGTTGTGCGTTATGCTTTATGCGTTATGCGTTATGCGTTATGCGTTATGCGTTATGCGTTATGCGTTATGCGTACTGCGTTGTTCTTTATGCGTTGTGCGTTATGCGTTATGCGTTATGGGTTATGCGTTATGCGTTATGCGTTATGCGTTGTTCGTTATGCGTTATGCGTTGGGCGTTATACGTTTGCGTTATGCGTTATGCGTTATGCGTTATGCGTTATGCGTTATGCGTTATGCGTTATGCGTTATGCGTTATACGGTTTGAGTTATGCGTTATGCGTTATACGGTTTGAGTTATGCGTTAGGCGTTATACGTTATTGGTTTATGCGTTATGCGTTATGCGTTATGCGTTATGCGTTATGCTTTATGCGTTATGCGTTATGCGTTATGCATTTTGCGTTATGCGCCATGCGTTATGCGTTATGAGTTATGCGTTATGCGTTATGCGTTATGCGTTATGCGTGATGCGTTATACGGTTTGAGTTATGCGTTATGCGTTATATGGTTTGAGTTATGCGTTATGCGTTATACGTTATTGGTTTATGCGTTATGCGTTATGCGTTATGCGTTATGCGTTTTGCGTTATGCGTTATGCGTTATGCGTTATGCGTTATGCGTTATGCGTTATGCGTTATGCGTTATGCGTTATGCGTTATGCGTTATGCGTTATGCGTTATGCGTTATGCGTTGGGCGTAATACGTTTGCGTTATGCGTTATGCGTTATGCTTTATGCGTTATGCTTTATGCGTTATGCGTTATGCGTTATGCGTTATGCGTTATGCGTTATGCGTTATACGTTATACGTTATGCGTTAAGCGTTATGCGTTATGAGTTATGCGTTATGCGTTATGCATTATGCGTTATGCGTTATACGTTATACGTTATGCGTTAAGCGTTATGCGTTATGAGTTATGCGTTATGCGTTATGTTTTACGCGATATGCGTTATGCGTTATGCGTTATGCGTTGTTCGTTATGCGTTATGCGTTATGCGTTATGCGTTGTGCGTTATGCGTTATGCGTTATGCGTTGTGCGTTATGCGTTATGCGTTATGCGTTATGCGTTATGCGTTGTGCGTTATGCGTTATGCGTTATACGGTATGAGTTATGCGTTATGCGTTATGCGTTGGGCGTTATACGTTTGCGTTATGCGTTATGCGTTATGCGTTATGCATTTTGCGTTATGCGCCATGCGTTATGCGTTATGAGTTATGCGTTATGCGTTATGCGTTATGCGTTATACGGTTTGAGTTATGCGTTATGCGTTATACGTTATTGGTTTATGCGTTATGCGTTATGCGTTATGCGTTATGCGTTATGCGTTATGCGTTATGCGTTATGCGTTATGCGTTATGCGTTATACGTTATTGGTTTATGCGTTATGCGTCATGCGTTATGCGTTATGCGTTATGCGTTATGCGTTATGCGTTATACGGTTTGAGTTATGCGTTATGCGTTATACGTTATTGGTTTATGCGTTATGCGTTATGCGTTATGCGTTATGCGTTATGCGTTATGCGTTATGCGTTTTGCGTTATGCGTTATGCGTTATGCGTTATGGGTTATGTTTTATGCGTTATGTGTTGTGCGTTATGCGTTATGCGTTATGCGTTATGCGTTGTGCGTTATGCGTTATGCGTTATACGGTATGAGTTATGCGTTATGCGTTATGCGTTGGGCGTTATACGTTTGCGTTATGCGTTATGCGTTATGCGTTATGCATTTTGCGTTATGCGCCATGCGTTATGCGTTATGAGTTATGCGTTATGCGTTATGCGTTATGCGTTATACGGTTTGAGTTATGCGTTATGCGTTATGCCTTTTGCGTTATGCGTTATGCGTTATGCGTTATGCGTTATGCGTTTTGCGTTATACGTTATGCGTTATGCGTTATGCGTTATTCTTTATGCGTTATGCGTGATCCGTTATGCGTTAAGCGTTATGCGTTATGCGTCATGCGTTATGCGTTATGCTTTATGCGTTATGCGTTATGCGTTATGCGTTATGCGTTATGCGTTATGCGTTATACGTTATACGTTATGCGTTAAGCGTTATGCGTTATGAGTTATGCGTTATGCGTTATGTTTTACGCGATATGCGTTATGCGTTATGCGTTATGCGTTGTTCGTTATGCGTTATGCGTTAGGCGTTATACGTTAGCGTTATGCGTTATGCGTTATGCTTTATGCGTTATGCGTTATGCGTTATGCGTTATGCGTTATGCGTTATGCGTTATGCGTTATGCGTTATGCGTTATGCATTATGCGTTATGCGTTGTGCGCTATGCGCTATGCGTTATGCGTTCTGTGTTGTGCGTTGTGCGTTGTGCGTTATGCTTTATGCGTTATGCGTTATGCGTTATGCGTTATGCGTTATGCGTTATGCGTTATGCGTACTGCGTTGTTCGTTATGCGTTGTGCGTTATGCGTTATGCGTTATGGGTTATGCGTTATGCGTTATGCGTTATGCGTTATGCGTTATGCGTTATGCGTTATGCGTTATGCGTTATGCGTTATGCGTTGTTCGTTATGCGTTATGCGTTAGGCGTTATACGTTTGCGTTATGCGTTATGCGTTATGCGTTATGCTTTATGCGTTATGCGTTATGCTTTATGCGTTATGCATGATCCCTTATGCGTTAGGCGTTATGCGTTATGCGTGATCCGTTATGCGTTAGGCGTTATGCGTTATGCGTTATGCATTTTGCGTTATGCGCCATGCGTTATGCGTTATGAGTTATGCGTTATGCGTTATGCGTTATGCGTTATGCGTTATGCGTTATACGTTTTGCGTTATGCGTTATGCGTTATGCGTTATGCGTTATGCGTTATGCGTTATGCGTTATGCGTTACGCGTTACGCGTTATGCGTTATGCGTTATGCGTTATGCGTTATGCGTTATGCGTTATGCGTTATGCGTTATGCGTTATGCGTTATGCGTTATGCGTTATGCTTTAGGCGTTATGCGTTAGGCGTTATACGGTATGAGTTATGCGTTATGCGTTAGGCGTTATACGTTTGCGTTATGCGTTATGCGTTATGTGTTATGCGTTATGTGTTATGCGTTATGCGTTTTGCGTTATGCGTTATGCGTTATGAGTTATGCGTTGTTCGTTATGCGTTATGCGTTATACGTTTGCGTTATGCGTTATGCGTTATGCTTTATGCGTTATGCGTTATGCGTTATGCGTTATGCATTTTGCGTTATGCGCCATTCGTTATGCATTATGAGTTATGCGTTATGCGTTATGCGTTATGCGTTATGCGTTACGCGTTACGCGTTATGCGTTATGCGTTATGCGTTATGCGTTATGCGTTATGCGTTATGCGTTATGCGTTATGCGTTATGCGTTATGCTTTATGCGTTATGCGTTATGCGTTATGCATTTTGCGTTATGCGCCATGCGTTATGCATTATGAGTTATGCGTTATGCGTTATGCGTTATGCGTTATGCGTAATGCTTTATGCGTTATGCGTTATGCGTTATGCGTTATGCGTTATGCGTTATGCGTTATACGTTATACGTTATGCGTTAAGCGTTATGCGTTATGCGTTATGCGTTATGCGTTATGCGTTAACGTTATGCGTTATGCCTTTTGCGTTATGCGTTATGCGTTATGCGTTATGCGTTATGTTTTACGCGATATGCGTTATGCGTTATGCGTTATGCGTTGTTCGTTATGCGTTATGCGTTAGGCGTTATACGTTTGCGTTATGCGTTATGCGTTATGCGTTATGCTTTATGCGTTATGCGTTATGCGTTATGCGTTATGCGTTATGCGTTATGCGTTATGCGTTATGCATTATGCGTTATGCGTTGTGCGCTATGCGTTATGCGTTCTGTGTTGTGCGTTGTGCGTTGTGCGTTATGCTTTATACGTTATGCGTTATGCGTTATGCGTTATGCGTTATGCGTTATGCGTTATGCGTACTGCGTTGTTCGTTATGCGTTGTGCGTTATGCGTTATGTGTTATGGGTTATGCGTTATGCGTTATGCGTTATGCGTTATGCGTTATGCGTTATGCGTTATGCGTTATGCGTTATGCGTTATGCGTTATGCGTTATGCGTTGTTGGTTATGCGTTATGCGTTAGGCGTTATACGTTTGCGTTATGCGTTATGCGTTATGCGTTATGCTTTATGCGTTATGCGTTATGCTTTATGCGTTATGCATGATCCCTTATGCGTTAGGCGTTATGCGTTATGCGTGATCCGTTATGCGTTAGGCGTTATGCGTTATGCGTTATGCATTTTGCGTTATGCGCCATGCGTTATGCGTTATGAGTTATGCGTTATGCGTTATGCGTTATGCGTTATGCGTTATACGTTTTGCGTTATGCGTTATGCGTTATGCGTTATGCGTTATGCGTTATGCGTTATGCGTTATGCGTTACGCGTTACGCGTTATGCGTTATGCGTTATGCGTTATGCGTTATGCGTTATGCGTTATGAGTTGTGCGTTATGCGTTATGCTTTATGCGTTATGCGTTAGGCGTTATACGGTATGAGTTATGCGTTATGCGTTAGGCGTTATACGTTTGCGTTATGCGTTATGCGTTATGCGTTATGTGTTATGCGTTATGCGTTTTGCGTTATGCGTTATGCGTTATGAGTTATGCGTTGTTCGTTATGCGTTATGCGTTATACGTTTGCGTTATGCGTTATGCGTTATGCTTTATGCGTTATGCGTTATGCGTTATGCATTTTGCGTTATGCGCCATTCGTTATGCATTATGAGTTATGCGTTATGCGTTATGCGTTATGCGTTATGCGTTACGCGTTACGCCTTATGCGTTATGCGTTATGCGTTATGCGTTATGCGTTATGCGTTATGCGTTATGCGTTATGCGTTATGCTTTATGCGTTATGCGTTATGCGTTATGCATTTTGCGTTATGCGCCATGCGTTATGCATTATGAGTTATGCGTTATGCGTTATGCGTTATGCGTTATGCGTTATGCGTTATACGGTTTGAGTTATGCGTTATGCGTTATACGTTATTGGTTTATGCGTTATGCGTTATACGGTTTGAGTTATGCGTTATGCGTTATACGTTATTGGTTTATGCGTTATGCGTTATACGTTATTGGTTTATGCGTTATGCGTTATGCGTTATGCGTTATGCGTTATGCGTTATGCGTTATGCATTTTGCGTTATGCGCCATGCGTTATGCGTTATGAGTTATGCGTTATGCGTTATGCGTTACGCGTTACGCGTTATGCGTTATGCGTTATGCGTTATGCGTTATGCGTTATGCGTTATGCGTTATGCGTTATGCGTTATGCGTTATGCGTTATGCTTTATGCGTTATGCGTTTGGCGTTATACGGTATGAGTTATGCGTTATGCGTTAGGCGTTATACGTTTGCGTTATGCGTTATGCGTTATGCGTTATGTGTTATGCGTTATGCGTTTTGCGTTATGCGTTATGCGTTATGAGTTATGCGTTGTTCGTTATGCGTTATGCGTTATACGTTTGCGTTATGCGTTATGCGTTATGCTTTATGCGTTATGCGTTATGCGTTATGCGTTATGCATTTTGCGTTATGCGCCATTCGTTATGCATTATGAGTTATGCGTTATGCGTTATGCGTTATGCGTTATGCGTTACGCGTTACGCGTTATGCGTTATGCGTTATGCGTTATGCGTTATGCGTTATGCGTTATGCGTTATGCTTTATGCGTTATGCGTTATGCGTTATGCATTTTGCGTTATGCGCCATGCGTTATGCATTATGAGTTATGCGTTATGCGTTATGCGTTATGCGTTATGCGTAATGCTTTATGCGTTATGCGTTATGCGTTATGCGTTATGCGTTATGCGTTATACGTTATACGTTATGCGTTAAGCGTTATGCGTTATGCGTTATGCGTTATGCGTTATGCGTTAACGTTATGCGTTATGCCTTTTGCGTTATGCGTTATGCGTTATGCGTTATGCGTTATGTTTTACGCGATATGCGTTATGCGTTATGCGTTATGCGTTGTTCGTTATGCGTTATGCGTTAGGCGTTATACGTTTGCGTTATGCGTTATGCGTTATGCGTTATGCTTTATGCGTTATGCGTTATGCGTTATGCGTTATGCGTTATGCGTTATGCGTTATGCGTTATGCGTTATGCATTATGCGTTATGCGTTGTGCGTTATGCGTTATGCGTTATGCGTTATGTTTTACGCGATATGCGTTATGCGTTATGCGTTATGCGTTGTTCGTTATGCGTTATGCGTTAGGCGTTATACGTTTGCGTTATGCGTTATGCGTTATGCGTTATGCTTTATGCGTTATGCGTTATACGGTTTGAGTTATGCGTTATGCGTTATACGTTATTGGTTTATGCGTTATGCGTTATGCGTTATGCGTTATGCGTTATGCGTTATGCGTTATGCGTTTTGCGTTATGCGTTATGCGTTATGCGTTATGGGTTATGTTTTATGCGTTATGCGTTGTGCGTTATGCGTTATGCGTTATGCGTTATGCGTTGTGCGTTATGCGTTATGCGTTATACGGTATGAGTTATGCGTTATGCGTTATGCGTTGGGCGTTATACGTTTGCGTTATGCGTTATGCGTTATGCGTTATGCATTTTGCGTTATGCGCCATGCGTTATGCGTTATGAGTTATGCGTTATGCGTTATGCGTTATGCGTTATGCGTTATACGGTTTGAGTTATGCGTTATGCGTTATGCCTTTTGCGTTATGCGTTATGCGTTATGCGTTATGCGTTTTGCGTTATACGTTATGCGTTATGCGTTATGCGTTATTCTTTATGCGTTATGCGTGATCCGTTATGCGTTAAGCGTTATGCGTTATGCGTCATGCGTTATGCGTTATGCTTTATGCGTTATGCGTTATGCGTTATGCGTTATGCGTTATGCGTTATGCGTTATACGTTATACGTTATGCGTTAAGCGTTATGCGTTATGAGTTATGCGTTATGCGTTATGTTTTACGCGATATGCGTTATGCGTTATGCGTTATGCGTTGTTCGTTATGCGTTATGCGTTAGGCGCTATACGTTTGCGTTATGCGTTATGCGTTATGCGTTATGCTTTATGCGTTATGCGTTATGCGTTATGCGTTATGCGTTATGCGTTATGCGTTATGCGTTATGCGTTATGCGTTATGCATTATGCGTTATGCGTTGTGCGCTATGCGCTATGCGTTATGCGTTCTGTGTTGTGCGTTGTGCGTTGTGCGTTATGCTTTATGCGTTATGCGTTATGCGTTATGCGTTATGCGTTATGCGTTATGCGTTATGCGTACTGCGTTGTTCGTTATGCGTTGTGCGTTATGCGTTATGCGTTATGGGTTATGCGTTATGCGTTATGCGTTATGCGTTATGCGTTATGCGTTATGCGTTATGCGTTATGCGTTATGCGTTATGCGTTATGCGTTATGCGTTGTTCGTTATGCGTTATGCGTTAGGCGTTATACGTTTGCGTTATGCGTTATGCGTTATGCGTTATGCTTTATGCGTTATGCGTTATGCTTTATGCGTTATGCATGATCCCTTATGCGTTAGGCGTTATGCGTTATGCGTGATCCGTTATGCGTTAGGCGTTATGCGTTATGCGTTATGCATTTTGCGTTATGCGCCATGCGTTATGCGTTATGAGTTATGCGTTATGCGTTATGCGTTATGCGTTATGCGTTATACGTTTTGCGTTATGCGTTATGCGTTATGCGTTATGCGTTATGCGTTATGCGTTATGCGTTACGCGTTACGCGTTATGCGTTATGCGTTATGCGTTATGCGTTATGCGTTATGCGTTATGCGTTATGCGTTAGGCGTTATACGGTATGAGTTATGCGTTATGCGTTAGGCGTTATACGTTTGCGTTATGCGTTATGCGTTATGCGTTATGCGTTATGTGTTATGCGTTATGCGTTTTGCGTTATGCGTTATGCGTTATGAGTTATGCGTTGTTCGTTATGCGTTATGCGTTATACGTTTGCGTTATGCGTTATGCGTTATGCTTTATGCGTTATGCGTTATGCGTTATGCGTTATGCATTTTGCGTTATGCGCCATTCGTTATGCATTATGAGTTATGCGTTATGCGTTATGCGTTATGCGTTATGCGTTACGCGTTACGCGTTATGCGTTATGCGTTATGCGTTATGCGTTATGCGTTATGCGTTATGCGTTATGCGTTATGCGTTATGCGTTATGCGTTATGCGTTATGCATTTTGCATTTTGCGTTATGCGCCATGCGTTATGCATTATGAGTTATGCGTTATGCGTTATGCGTTATGCGTTATGCGTAATGCTTTATGCGTTATGCGTTATGCGTTATGCGTTATGCGTTATGCGTTATACGTTATACGTTATGCGTTAAGCGTTATGCGTTATGCGTTATGCGTTATGCGTTATGCGTTAACGTTATGCGTTATGCCTTTTGCGTTATGCGTTATGCGTTATGCGTTATGCGTTATGTTTTACGCGATATGCGTTATGCGTTATGCGTTATGCGTTGTTCGTTATGCGTTATGCGTTAGGCGTTATACGTTTGCGTTATGCGTTATTCGTTATGCGTTATGCTTTATGCGTTATGCGTTATGCGTTATGCGTTATGCGTTATGCGTTATGCGTTATGCGTTATGCGTTATGCGTTATGCATTATGCGTTATGCGTTGTGCGCTATGCGTTATGCGTTCTGTGTTGTGCGTTGTGCGTTGTGCGTTATGCTTTATGCGTTATGCGTTATGCGTTATGCGTTATGCGTTATGCGTTATGCGTTATGCGTTGTTCGTTATGCGTTGTGCGTTATGCGTTATGCGTTATGGGTTATGCGTTATGCGTTATGCGTTATGCGTTATGCGTTATGCGTTATGCGTTATGCGTTATGCGTTATGCGTTATGCGTTGTTGGTTATGCGTTATGCGTTAGGCGTTATACGTTTGCGTTATGCGTTATGCGTTATGCGTTATGCTTTATGCGTTATGCGTTATGCTTTATGCGTTATGCATGATCCCTTATGCGTTAGGCGTTATGCGTTATGCGTGATCCGTTATGCGTTAGGCGTTATGCGTTATGCGTTATGCATTTTGCGTTATGCGCCATGCGTTATGCGTTATGAGTTATGCGTTATGCGTTATGCGTTATGCGTTATGCGTTATACGTTTTGCGTTATGCGTTATGCGTTATGCGTTATGCGTTATGCGTTATGCGTTATGCGTTATGCGTTACGCGTTACGCGTTATGCGTTATGCGTTATGCGTTATGCGTTATGCGTTATGCGTTATGCGTTGTGCGTTATGCGTTATGCTTTATGCGTTATGCGTTAGGCGTTATACGGTATGAGTTATGCGTTATGCGTTAGGCGTTATACGTTTGCGTTATGCGTTATGCGTTATGCGTTATGTGTTATGCGTTATGCGTTTTGCGTTATGCGTTATGCGTTATGAGTTATGCGTTGTTCGTTATGCGTTATGCGTTATACGTTTGCGTTATGCGTTATGCGTTATGCTTTATGCGTTATGCGTTATGCGTTATGCATTTTGCGTTATGCGCCATTCGTTATGCATTATGAGTTATGCGTTATGCGTTATGCGTTATGCGTTATGCGTTACGCGTTACGCCTTATGCGTTATGCGTTATGCGTTATGCGTTATGCGTTATGCGTTATGCGTTATGCGTTATGCGTTATGCGTTATGCGTTATGCGTTATGCGTTATGCATTTTGCGTTATGCGCCATGCGTTATGCATTATGAGTTATGCGTTATGCGTTATGCGTTATGCGTTATGCGTTATGCGTTATACGGTTTGAGTTATGCGTTATGCGTTATACGTTATTGGTTTATGCGTTATGCGTTATACGGTTTGAGTTATGCGTTATGCGTTATACGTTATTGGTTTATGCGTTATGCGTTATACGTTATTGGTTTATGCGTTATGCGTTATGCGTTATGCGTTATGCGTTATGCGTTATGCGTTATGCATTTTGCGTTATGCGCCATGCGTTATGCGTTATGAGTTATGCGTTATGCGTTATGCGTTACGCGTTACGCGTTATGCGTTATGCGTTATGCGTTATGCGTTATGCGTTATGCGTTATGCGTTATGCGTTATGCTTTATGCGTTATGCGTTAGGCGTTATACGGTATGAGTTATGCGTTATGCGTTAGGCGTTATACGTTTGCGTTATGCGTTATGCGTTATGCGTTATGCGTTATGTGTTATGCGTTATGCGTTATGCGTTTTGCGTTATGCGTTATGCGTTATGAGTTATGCGTTGTTCGTTATGCGTTATGCGTTATACGTTTGCGTTATGCGTTATGCGTTATGCTTTATGCGTTATGCGTTATGCGTTATGCGTTATGCATTTTGCGTTATGCGCCATTCGTTATGCATTATGAGTTATGCGTTATGCGTTATGCGTTATGCGTTATGCGTTACGCGTTACGCGTTATGCGTTATGCGTTATGCGTTATGCGTTATGCGTTATGCGTTATGCGTTATGCGTTATGCGTTATGCGTTATGCTTTATGCGTTATGCGTTATGCGTTATGCATTTTGCGTTATGCGCCATGCGTTATGCATTATGAGTTATGCGTTATGCGTTATGCGTTATGCGTTATGCGTAATGCTTTATGCGTTATGCGTTATGCGTTATGCGTTATGCGTTATGCGTTATACGTTATACGTTATGCGTTAAGCGTTATGCGTTATGCGTTATGCGTTATGCGTTATGCGTTAACGTTATGCGTTATGCCTTTTGCGTTATGCGTTATGCGTTATGCGTTATGCGTTATGTTTTACGCGATATGCGTTATGCGTTATGCGTTATGCGTTGTTCGTTATGCGTTATGCGTTAGGCGTTATACGTTTGCGTTATGCGTTATGCGTTATGCGTTATGCTTTATGCGTTATGCGTTATGCGTTATGCGTTATGCGTTATGCGTTATGCGTTATGCGTTATGCGTTATGCGTTATGCGTTATGCGTTATCCGTTATGCATTATGCGTTATGCGTTGTGCGCTATGCGTTATGCGTTCTGTGTTGTGCGTTGTGCGTTGTGCGTTATGCTTTATGCGTTATGCGTTATGCGTTATGCGTTATGCGTTATGCGTTATGCGTTATGCGTACTGCGTTGTTCGTTATGCGTTGTGCGTTATGCGTTATGCGTTATGGGTTATGCGTTATGCGTTATGCGTTATGCGTTATGCGTTATGCGTTATGCGTTATGCGTTATGCGTTATGCGTTATGCGTTATGCGTTGTTGGTTATGCGTTATGCGTTAGGCGTTATACGTTTGCGTTATGCGTTATGCGTTATGCGTTATGCTTTATGCGTTATGCGTTATGCTTTATGCGTTATGCATGATCCCTTATGCGTTAGGCGTTATGCGTTATGCGTGATCCGTTATGCGTTAGGCGTTATGCGTTATGCGTTATGCATTTTGCGTTATGCGCCATGCGTTATGCGTTATGAGTTATGCGTTATGCGTTATGCGTTATGCGTTATGCGTTATACGTTTTGCGTTATGCGTTATGCGTTATGCGTTATGCGTTATGCGTTATGCGTTATGCGTTATGCGTTACGCGTTACGCGTTATGCGTTATGCGTTATGCGTTATGCGTTATGCGTTATGCGTTATGCGTTATGCGTTGTGCGTTATGCGTTATGCTTTATGCGTTATGCGTTAGGCGTTATACGGTATGAGTTATGCGTTATGCGTTAGGCGTTATACGTTTGCGTTATGCGTTATGCGTTATGCGTTATGTGTTATGCGTTATGCGTTTTGCGTTATGCGTTATGCGTTATGAGTTATGCGTTGTTCGTTATGCGTTATGCGTTATACGTTTGCGTTATGCCTTATGCGTTATGCTTTATGCGTTATGCGTTATGCGTTATGCATTTTGCGTTATGCGCCATTCGTTATGCATTATGAGTTATGCGTTATGCGTTATGCGTTATGCGTTATGCGTTACGCGTTACGCCTTATGCGTTATGCGTTATGCGATATGCGTTATGCGTTATGCGTTATGCGTTATGCGTTATGCGTTATGCTTTATGCGTTATGCGTTATGCGTTATGCATTTTGCGTTATGCGCCATGCGTTATGCATTATGAGTTATGCGTTATGCGTTATGCGTTATGCGTTATGCGTTATGCGTTATGCGTTATACGGTTTGAGTTATGCGTTATGCGTTATACGTTATTGGTTTATGCGTTATGCGTTATACGGTTTGAGTTATGCGTTATGCGTTATACGTTATTGGTTTATGCGTTATGCGTTATACGTTATTGGTTTATGCGTTATGCGTTATGCGTTATGCGTTATGCGTTATGCGTTATGCGTTATGCATTTTGCGTTATGCGCCATGCGTTATGCGTTATGAGTTATGCGTTATGCGTTATGCGTTATGCGTTATGCGTTATGCGTTATGCGTTATGCGTTATGCGTTATACGGTTTGAGTTATGCGTTATGCGTTATACGGTTTGAGTTATGCGTTATGCGTTATACGTTATTGGTTTATGCGTTATGCGTTTTCCGTTATGCGTTATGGGCTATGTTTTATGCGTTATGCGTTATGCGTTATGCGTTATGCATTTTGCGTTATGCGCCATGCGTTATGCGTTATGCGTTATGCGTTATGCGTAATGCGTTATGCGTTATCCGTTGGGCGTAATACGTTTGCGTTATGCGTTATGCGTTATGAGTTATGCTTTATGCGTTATGCGTTATGCGTTATACGGTATGAGTTATGCGTTATGCGTTGTGCGTTATGCGTTATGCGTTATGCGTTGTGCGTTATGCGTTATGCGTTATGCGTTATGCGTTGTGCGTTATGCGTTATGCGTTATACGGTATGAGTTATGCGTTATGCGTTATGCGTTGGGCGTTATACGTTTGCGTTATGCGTTATGCGTTATGCGTTATGCATTTTGCGTTATGCGCCATGCGCTATGCGTTATGAGTTATGCGTTATGCGTTATGCGTTATGCGTTATGCGTTATACGTTATTGGTTTATGCGTTATGCGTTATGCGTTAGGCGTTATGCGTTATGCGTTATGCGTTATGCGTTATGCGTTATGCGTTATGCGTTATGCGTTATGCGCTATGTGTTATGCGTTTTGCGTTGTTCGTTATGCGTTATGCGTTGGGCGTTATACGTTTGCGTTATGCGTTATGCGTTATGCGTTATGCGTTATGCTTTATGCGTTATGCGTTATGCGTTATGCATTTTGCGTTATGCGCCATGCGTTATGCGTTATGCGTTATGCGTTATGCGTTATGCGTTATGCGTTATGCGTTATGCGTTATACGGTTTGAGTTATGCGTTATGCGTTATACGGTTTGAGTTATGCGTTATTCGTTATTGGTTTATGCGTTATGCGTTATGCGTTATGCGTTATGCGTTATGCGTTATGCGTTATGCGTTATGCGTTATGCGTTATGCGTTATGCGTTATGCGTTATGCGTTGGGCGTAATACGTTTGCGTTATGCGTTATGCGTTATGCGTTATGCTTTATGCGTTATGCGTTATGCGTTATACGGTATGAGTTATGCGTTATGCGTTATGCGTTATGCGCCATGCGTTATGCGTTATGAGTTATGCGTTATGCGTTATGCGTTATGCGTTATGCGTTATACGGTTTGAGTTATGCGTTATGCGTTATACGGTTTGAGTTATGCGTTATGCGTTATACGTTATTGGTTTATGCGTTATGCGTTATGCGTTATGCGTTATGCGTTATGCGTTATGCGTTATACGGTTTGAGTTATGCGTTATGCGTTATACGTTATTGGTTTATGCGTTATGCGTTATGCGTTATGCGTTATGCGTTATGCGTTTTGCGTTATGCGTTATGCGTTATGCGTTATGGGTTATGTTTTATGCGTTATGCGTTATGCGTTATGCGCTTTGCGTTATGCGTTTTGCGTTGTTCGTTATGCGTTATGCGTTGGGCGTTATACGTTTGCGTTATTCGTTATGCGTTATGCGTTATGCTTTATGCGTTATGCGTTATGCGTTATGCATTTTGCGTTATGCGCCATGCGTTATGCGTTATGAGTTATGCGTTATGCGTTATGCGTTATGCGTGATGCGTTATACGGTTTGAGTTATGCGTTATGCGTTATATGGTTTGAGTTATGCGTTATGCGTTATACGTTATTGGTTTATGCGTTATGCGTTATGCGTTATGCGTTATGCGTTTTGCGTTATGCGCCATGCGTTATGCGTTATGAGTTATGCGTTATGCGTTATGCGTTATGCGTTATGCGTTATACGGTTTGAGTTATGCGTTATGCGTTATACGGTTTGAGTTATGCGTTAGGCGTTATACGTTATTGGTTTATGCGTTATGCGTTATGCGTTATGCGTTATGCGTTATGCGTTATGCGTTATACGGTTTGAGTTATGCGTTATGCGTTATACGTTATTGGTTTATGCGTTATGCGTTATGCGTTATGCGTTATGCGTTTTGCGTTATGCGTTATGCGTTATGCGTTATGGGTTATGTTTTATGCGTTATGCGTTATGCGTTATGCGCTTTGCGTTATGCGTTTTGCGTTGTTCGTTATGCGTTATGCGTTGGGCGTTATACGTTTGCGTTATTCGTTATGCGTTATGCGTTATGCGTTATGCGTTATGCGTTATGCGTTATGCGTTATGCGTTATGCTTTATGCGTTATGAGTTATGTTTTACGCGATATGCGTTATGCGTTATGCGTTATGCGTTGTTCGTTATGCGTTATGCGTTAGGCGTTATACGTTTGCGTTATGCGTTATGCGTTATGCGTTATGCTTTATGCGTTATGCGTTATGCGTTATGCGTTATGCGTTATGCGTTATGCGTTATGCGTTATGCGTTATGCATTATGCGTTATGCGTTGTGCGCTATGCGTTATGCGTTCTGTGTTGTGCGTTGTGCGTTGTGCGTTATGCTTTATGCGTTATGCGTTATGCGTTATGCGTTATGCGTTATGCGTTATGCGTTATGCGTACTGCGTTGTTCTTTATGCGTTGTGCGTTATGCGTTATGCGTTATGGGTTATGCGTTATGCGTTATGCGTTATGCGTTGTTCGTTATGCGTTATGCGTTGGGCGTTATACGTTTGCGTTATGCGTTATGCGTTATGCGTTATGCGTTATGCGTTATGCGTTATGCGTTATGCGTTATGCATTTTGCGTTATGCGCCATGCGTTATGCGTTATGAGTTATGCGTTATGCGTTATGCGTTATGCGTTATGCGTTATGCGTTATGCGTTATGCGTTATACGGTTTGAGTTATGCGTTATGCGTTATACGGTTTGAGTTATGCGTTATGCGTTATACGTTATTGGTTTATGCGTTATGCGTTATGCGTTATGCGTTATGCGTTATGCGTTATGCGTTTTCCGTTATGCGTTATGGGCTATGTTTTATGCATTATGCGTTATGCGTTATGCGTTATGCGTTATGCGTTATGCGTTATGAGTTATGCGTTATGCGTTATGTTTTACGCGATATGCGTTATGCGTTATGCGTTATGCGTTGTTCGTTATGCGTTATGCGTTAGGCGTTATACGTTTGCGTTATGCGTTATGCGTTATGCGTTATGCTTTATGCGTTATGCGTTATGCGTTATGCGTTATGCGTTATGCGTTATGCGTTATGCGTTATGCGTTATGCATTATGCGTTATGCGTTGTGCGCTATGCGTTATGCGTTCTGTGTTGTGCGTTGTGCGTTGTGCGTTATGCTTTATGCGTTATGCGTTATGCGTTATGCGTTATGCGTTATGCGTTATGCGTACTGCGTTGTTCTTTATGCGTTGTGCGTTATGCGTTATGCGTTATGGGTTATGCGTTATGCGTTATGCGTTATGCGTTATGCGTTATGCGTTATGCGTTATGCGTTATGCGTTATGCGTTATGCGTTATGCGTTATGCGTTATGCGTTATTCGTTGTTCGTTATGCGTTATGCGTTAGGCGTTATACGTTTGCGTTATGCGTTATGCCTTATGCGTTATGCTTTATGCGTTATGCGTTATGCGTTATACGTTATACGTTATGCGTTAAGCGTTATGCGTTATGAGTTATGCGTTATGCGTTATGTTTTACGCGATATGCGTTATGCGTTATGCGTTATGCGTTGTTCGTTATGCGTTATGCGTTAGGCGTTATACGTTTGCGTTATGCGTTATGCGTTATGCGTTATGCTTTATGCGTTATGCGTTATGCGTTATGCGTTATGCGTTATGCGTTATGCGTTATGCGTTATGCGTTATGCATTATGCGTTATGCGTTGTGCGCTATGCGTTATGCGTTCTGTGTTGTGCGTTGTGCGTTGTGCGTTATGCTTTATGCGTTATGCGTTATGCGTTATGCGTTATGCGTTATGCGTTATGCGTTATGCGTTATGCGTTATGCGTTATGCGTACTGCGTTGTTCTTTATGCGTTGTGCGTTATGCGTTATGCGTTATGGGTTATGCGTTATGCGTTATGCGTTATGCGTTATGCGTTATGCGTTATACGTTATGCGTTATGCGTTATGCGTTATGCGTTATGCGTTATGCGTTATGCGTTATGCGTTATGCGTTATGCGTTGTTCGTTATGCGTTATGCGTTATGCGTTATGCGTTATGCGTTATGCGTTATGCGTTGTTCGTTATGCGTTATGCGTTAGGCGTTATACGTTTGCGTTATGCGTTATGCGTTATGCGTTATGCTTTATGCGTTATGCGTTATGCTTTATGCGTTATGCATGATCCCTTATGCGTTAGGCGTTATGCGTTATGCGTGATCCGTTATGCGTTAGGCGTTATGCGTTATGCGTTATGCATTTTGCGTTATGCGCCATGCGTTATGCGTTATGAGTTATGCGTTATGCGTTATGCGTTATGCGTTATACGTTTTGCGTTATGCGTTATGCGTTATGCGTTATGCGTTATGCGTTATGCGTTACGCGTTACGCGTTATGCGTTATGCGTTATGCGTTATGCGTTATGCGTTATGCGTTATGCGTTATGCGTTATGCTTTATGCGTTATGCGTTAGGCGTTATACGGTATGAGTTATGCGTTATGCGTTAGGCGTTATACGTTTCCGTTATGCGTTATGCGTTATGCGTTATGTGTTATGCGTTATGCGTTTTGCGTTATGCGTTATGCGTTATGAGTTATGCGTTGTTCGTTATGCGTTATGCGTTATACGTTTGCGTTATGCGTTATGCGTTATGCTTTATGCGTTATGCGTTATGCGTTATGCGTTATGCGTTATGCATTTTGCGTTATGCGCCATGCGTTATGCATTATGAGTTATGCGTTATGCGTTATGCGTTATGCGTTATGCGTTACGCGTTACGCGTTATGCGTTATGCGTTATGCGTTATGCGTTATGCGTTATGCGTTATGCGTTATGCGTTATGCGTTATGCGTTATGCGTTATGCGTTATGCTTTATGCGTTATGCGTTATGCGTTATGCATTTTGCGTTATGCGCCATGCGTTATGCATTATGAGTTATGCGTTATGCGTTATGCGTTATGCGTTATGCGTTATACGGTTTGAGTTATGCGTTATGCGTTATACGTTATTGGTTTATGCGTTATGCGTTATACGTTATTGGTTTATGCGTTATGCGTTATGCGTTATGCGTTATACGGTTTCAGTTATGCGTTATGCGTTATAAGGTTTGAGTTATGCGTTATGCGTTATACGTTATTGGTTTATGCGTTATGCGTTATGCGTTATGCGTTGGGCGTTATACGTTTGCGTTATGCGTTATGCGTTATGCGTTATGCGTTATGCGTTATGCGTTATGCGTTATGCATTTTGCGTTATGCGCCATGCGTTATGCGTTACGAGTTATGCGTTATGCGTTATGCGTTATGCGTTATGCGTTTTGCGTTATGCGTTATGCGTTATACGGTCTGAGTTATGCGTTATGCGTTATACGGTTTGAGTTATGCGTTATGCGTTATACGTTATTGGTTTATGCGTTATGCGTTATGCGTTATGCGTTATGCGTTTTCCGTTATGCGTTATGGGCTATGTTTTATGCGTTATGCGTTATGCGTTATGCGTTATGCGTTATGCGTTATGCGTTATGCGTTATGCGTTATACGGTTTGAGTTATGCGTTATGCGTTATACGGTTTGAGTTATGCGTTATGCGTTACGCGTTATGCGTTATGCGTTATGCGTTATGCGTTATGCGTTATGCGTTATGCGTTGGGCGTAATACGTTTGCGTTATGCGTTATGCGTTATGCGTTATGCGTTATGCGTTATGCTTTATGCGTTATGCGTTATGCGTTATACGGTATGAGTTATGCGTTATGCGTTATGCGTTATGCGCCATGCGTTATGCGTTATGAGTTATGCGTTATGCGTTATGCGTTATGCGTTATGCGTTATACAGTTTGAGTTATGCGTTATGCGTTATACGGTTTGAGTTATGCGTTAGGCGTTATACGTTATTGGTTTATGCGTTATGCGTTATGCGTTATGCGTTATGCGTTATGCGTTATACGGTTTGAGTTATGCGTTATGCGTTATACGTTATTGGTTTATGCGTTATGCGCTATGCGTTATGCGTTATGCGTTATGCGTTATGCGTTATGCGTTATGCGTTATGCGTTATGCGTTATGCGTTATGCGTTTTGCGTTATGCGTTATGCGTTATGCGTTATGGGTTATGTTTTATGCGTTATGCGTTATGCGTTATGCGCTATGCGTTATGCGTTTTACGTTGTTCGTTATGCGTTATGCGTTGGGCGTTATACGTTTGCGTTATGCGTTATGCGTTATGCGTTATGCTTTATGCGTTATGCGTTATGCGTTATGCATTTTGCGTTATGCGCCATGCGTTATGCGTTATGAGTTATGCGTTATGCGTTATGCGTTATGCGTGATACGTTATACGGTTTGAGTTATGCGTTATGCGTTATATGGTTTGAGTTATGCGTTATGCGTTATACGTTATACGTTATGCGTTAAGCGTTATGCGTTATGAGTTATGCGTTATGCGTTATGTTTTACGCGATATGCGTTATGCGTTATGCGTTATGCGTTGTTCGTTATGCGTTATGCGTTAGGCGTTATACGTTTGCGTTATGCGTTATGCGTTATGCGTTATGCTTTATGCGTTATGCGTTATGCGTTATGCGTTATGCGTTATGCGTTATGCGTTATGCGTTATGCGTTATGCGTTATGCGTTATGCGTTATGCATTATGCGTTATGCGTTGTGCGCTATGCGTTATGCGTTCTGTGTTGTGCGTTGTGCGTTGTGCGTTATGCTTTATGCGTTATGCGTTATGCGTTATGCGTTATGCGTTATGCGTTATGCGTTATGCGTTATGCGTACTGCGTTGTTCTTTATGCGTTGTGCGTTATGCGTTATGCGTTATGGGTTATGCGTTATGCGTTATGCGTTATGCGTTATGCGTTATGCGTTATGCGTTATGCGTTATGCGTTATGCGTTATGCGTTATGCGTTATGCGTTATGCGTTATGCGTTGTTCGTTATGCGTTATGCGTTATGCGTTATGCGTTATGCGTTATGCGTTATGCGTTGTTCGTTATGCGTTATGCGTTAGGCGTTATACGTTTGCGTTATGCGTTATGCGTTATGCGTTATGCTTTATGCGTTATGCGTTATGCTTTATGCGTTATGCATGATCCCTTATGCGTTAGGCGTTATGCGTTATGCGTGATCCGTTATGCGTTAGGCGTTATGCGTTATGCGTTATGCATTTTGCGTTATGCGCCATGCGTTATGCGTTATGAGTTATGCGTTATGCGTTATGCGTTATGCGTTATGCGTTATACGTTTTGCGTTATGCGTTATGCGTTATGCGTTATGCGTTATGCGTTACGCGTTATGCGTTATGCGTTATGCGTTATGCGTTATGCGTTATGCGTTATGCGTTATGCGTTATGCGTTATGCGTTATGCTTTATGCGTTATGCGTTAGGCGTTATACGGTATGAGTTATGCGTTATGCGTTAGGCGTTATACGTTTCCGTTATGCGTTATGCGTTATGCGTTATGTGTTATGCGTTATGCGTTTTGCGTTATGCGTTATGCGTTATGAGTTATGCGTTGTTCGTTATGGGTTATGCGTTATACGTTAGCGTTATGCGTTATGCGTTATGCTTTATGCGTTATGCGTTATGCGTTATGCGTTATGCATTTTGCGTTATGCGCCATGCGTTATGCATTATGAGTTATGCGTTATGCGTTATGCGTTATGCGTTACGCGTTACGCGTTATGCGTTATGCGTTATGCGTTATGCGTTATGCGTTATGCGTTATGCGTTATGCGTTATGCGTTATGCGTTATGCGTTATGCGTTATGCGTTATGCTTTATGCGTTATGCGTTATGCGTTATGCATTTTGCGTTATGCGCCATGCGTTATGCATTATGAGTTATGCGTTATGCGTTATGCGTTATGCGTTATGCGTTATGCGTTATGCGTTATACGGTTTGAGTTATGCGTTATGCGTTATACGTTATTGGTTTATGCGTTATGCGTTATACGTTATTGGTTTATGCGTTATGCGTTATGCGTTATGCGTTATGCGTTATACGGTTTCAGTTATGCGTTATGCGTTATAAGGTTTGAGTTATGCGTTATGCGTTATACGTTATTGGTTTATGCGTTATGCGTTATGCGTTATGCGTTTTGCGTTATGCGTTATGCGTTATGCGTTATGGGTTATGTTTTATGCGTTATGCGTTATGCGTTATGCGTTATGCGTTATGCGTTATGCGTTGTTCGTTATGCGTTATGCGTTGGGCGTTATACGTTTGCGTTATGCGTTATGCGTTATGCGTTATGCGTTATGCGTTATGCGTTATGCGTTAGGCATTTTGCGTTATGCGCCATGCGTTATGCGTTACGAGTTATGCGTTATGCGTTATGCGTTATGCGTTATGCGTTATGCGTTATGCGTTATGCGTTATGCGTTATACGGTCTGAGTTATGCGTTATGCGTTATACGGTTTGAGTTATGCGTTATGCGTTATACGTTATTGGTTTATCCGTTATGCGTTATGCGTTATGCGTTATGCGTTTTCCGTTATGCGTTATGGGCTATGTTTTATGCGTTATGCGTTATGCGTTATGCGTTATGCGTTATGCGTTATGCGTTATGCGTTATGCGTTATGCGTTATGCGTTATGCGTTATGCGTTATGCGTTATGCGTTGGGCGTAATACGTTTGCGTTATGCGTTATGCGTTATGCGTTATGCGTTATGCGTTATGCTTTATGCGTTATGCGTTATGCGTTATACGGTATGAGTTATGCGTTATGCGTTATGCGTTATGCGCCATGCGTTATGCGTTATGAGTTAGGCGTTATACGTTATTGGTTTATGCGTTATGCGTTATGCGTTATGCGTTATGCGTTAGACGGTTTGAGTTATGCGTTATGCGTTATACGTTATTGGTTTATGCGTTATGCGCTATGCGTTATGCGTTATGCGTTATGCGTTATGCGTTATGCGTTATGCGTTATGCGTTATGCGTTATGCGTTTTGCGTTATGCGTTATGCGTTATGCGTTATGGGTTATGTTTTATGCGTTATGCGTTATGCGTTATGCGCTATGCGTTATGCGTTTTACGTTGTTCGTTATGCGTTATGCGTTGGGCGTTATACGTTTGCGTTATGCGTTATGCGTTATGCGTTATGCTTTATGCGTTATGCGTTATGCGTTATGCATTTTGCGTTATGCGCCATGCGCTATGCGTTATGAGTTATGCGTTATGCGTTATGCGTTATGCGTGATACGTTATACGGTTTGAGTTATGCGTTATGCGTTATATGGTTTGAGTTATGCGTTATGCGTTATACGTTATTGGTTTATGCGTTATGCGTTATGCGTTATGCGTTTTGCGTTATGCGTTATGCGTTATGCGTTATGCGTTATGCGTTATGCGTTATGCGTTATGCGTTATGCGTTATGCGTTATGCGTTATGCGTTATGCGTTATGCGTTATGCGTTATGCGTTATGCGTTATGCGTTATGCGTTATGCGTTATGCGTTGGGCGTAATACGTTTGCGTTATGCGTTATGCGTTATGCGTTATGCGTTATGCTTTATGCGTTATGCGTTATGCGTTATACGGTATGAGTTATGCGTTATGCGTTATGCGTTATGCGTTATGCGTTGTGCGTTATGCGTTATGCGTTCTGTGTTGTGCGTTGTGCGTTGGGCGTTTGCTTTATGCGTTATGCGTTATGCGTTATGCGTTATGCGTTATGCGTTATGCGTTATGCGTTATGCGTTATGCGTTCTGTGTTGTGCGTTGTGCGTTGTGCGTTATGCCTTATGCGTTATGGGTTATGGGTTATGCGTTATGCGTTATGCGTTATGCATTTTGCGTTATGCGTTATGCGTTATGCGTTATGCGTTATGAGTTATAATTTATGCGTTATGCGTTCTGTGTTGTGCGTTGTGCGTTGGGCGTTTGCTTTATGCGTTATGCGTTATGCGTTATGCGTTATGCGTTATGCGTTATGCGTTATGCGTTATGCGTTATGCGTTCTGTGTTGTGCGTTGTGCGTTGTGCGTTATGCCTTATGCGTTATGGGTTATGGGTTATGCGTTATGCGTTATGCGTTATGCATTTTGCGTTATGCGTTATGCGTTATGCGTTATGCGTTATGAGTTATAATTTATGCGTTATGCGTTATGCGTTATGCGTTATGAGTTATGCGTTATGCGTTATGCGTTATGCGTTATGCGTTACGCGTTACGCGTTATGCGTTATGCGTTATGCGTTATGCGTTATGCGTTATGCGTTATGCGTTATGCGTTATGCGTTATGCTTTATGCGTTATGCGTTAGGCGTTATACGGTATGAGTTATGCGTTATGCGTTAGGCGTTATACGTTTGCGTTATGCGTTATGCGTTATGCGTTATGCGTTATGCGTTATGCGTTATGCGTTATGCGTTGTTCGTTATGCGTTATGCGTTGGGCGTTATACGCTTGCGTTATGCGTTATGCGTTATGCGTTATGCGTTATGCGTTATGCGTTATGCATTTTGCGTTATGCGCCATGCGTTATGCGTTACGAGTTATGCGTTATGCGTTATGCGTTATGCGTTATGCGTTATGCGTTATGCGTTATGCGTTATACGGTCTGAGTTATGCGTTATGCGTTATACGGTTTGAGTTATGCGTTATGCGTTATACGTTATTGGTTTATGCGTTATGCGTTATGCGTTATGCGTTATGCGTTTTCCGTTATGCGTTTTGGGCTATGTTTTATGCGTTATGCGTTATGCGTTATGCGTTATGCGTTATGCGTTATGCGTTATGCGTTATGCGTTATGCGTTATACGGTTTGAGTTATGCGTTATGCGTTATACGGTTTGAGTTATGCGTTATGCGTTATGCGTTATGCGTTATGCGTTATGCGTTATGCGTTATGCGTTATGCGTTATGCGTTATGCGTTGGGCGTAATACGTTTGCGTTATGCGTTATGCGTTATGCGTTATGCGTTATGCGTTATGCTTTATGCGTTATGCGTTATGCGTTATACGGTATGAGTTATGCGTTATGCGTTATGCGTTATGCGCCATGCGTTATGCGTTATGAGTTATGCGTTATGCGTTATGCGTTATGCGTTATGCGTTATACGGTTTGAGTTATGCGTTATGCGTTATACGGTTTGAGTTATGCGTTAGGCGTTATACGTTATTGGTTTATGCGTTATGCGTTATGCGTTATGCGTTATGCGTTATGCGTTATACGGTTTGAGTTATGCGTTATGCGTTATACGTTATTGGTTTATGCGTTATGCGCTATGCGTTATGCGTTATGCGTTATGCGTTATGCGTTATGCGTTATGCGTTATGCGTTATGCGTTTTGCGTTATGCGTTATGCGTTATGCGTTATGGGTTATGTTTTATGCGTTATGCGTTATGCGTTATGCGCTATGCGTTATGCGTTTTACGTTGTTCGTTATGCGTTATGCGTTGGGCGTTATACGTTTGCGTTATGCGTTATGCGTTATGCGTTATGCTTTATGCGTTATGCGTTATGCGTTATGCATTTTGCGTTATGCGCCATGCGTTATGCGTTATGAGTTATGCGTTATGCGTTATGCGTTATGCGTGATACGTTATACGGTTTGAGTTATGCGTTATGCGTTATATGGTTTGAGTTATGCGTTATGCGTTATACGTTATTGGTTTATGCGTTATGCGTTATGCGTTATGCGTTTTGCGTTATGCGTTATGCGTTATGCGTTATGCGTTATGCGTTATGCGTTATGCGTTATGCGTTATGCGTTATGCGTTATACGTTATGCGTTATGCGTTATGCGTTATGCGTTATGCGTTATGCGTTATGCGTTGGGCGTAATACGTTTGCGTTATGCGTTATGCGTTATGCGTTATGCTTTATGCGTTATGCGTTATGCGTTATACGGTATGAGTTATGCGTTATGCGTTATGCGTTATGCGTTATGCGTTATGCGTTATGCGTTATGCGTCATGCGTTCTGTGTTGTGCGTTGTGCGTTGGGCGTTTGCTTTATGCGTTATGCGTTATGCGTTATGCGTTATGCGTTATGCGTTATGCGTTATGCGTTATGCGTTATGCGTTCTGTGTTGTGCGTTGTGCGTTGTGCGTTATGCCTTATGCGTTATGGGTTATGGGTTATGCGTTATGCGTTATGCGTTATGCATTTTGCGTTATGCGTTATGCGTTATGCGTTATGCGTTATGAGTTATAATTTATGCGTTATGCGTTATGCGTTATGCGTTATGCGTTATGAGTTATGCGTTATGCGTTATGCATTTTGCGTTATGCGCCATGCGTTAGGCGTTATGCGTTATGCGTTCTGTGTTGTGCGTTGTGCGTTGTGCGTTATGCCTTATGCGTTATGCGTTATGCGTTATGCGTTATGCGTTATGCGTTATGCGTTATGCGTTATGCGTTATGCATTTTGCTTTATGCGCCATGCGTTATGCGTTATGAGTTATGCGTTATGCGTTATGCGTTATACGGTTTGAGTTATGCGTTATGCGTTATACGGTTTGAGTTATGCGTTATGCGTTATGCGTTATGCGTTATACGTTTTGCGTTATGCGTTATGCGTTATGCGTTATGCGTTATGCGTTATGCGTTACGCGTTACGCGTTATGCGTTATGCGTTATGCGTTATGCGTTATGCGTTATGCGTTATGCGTTATGCGTTATGCGTTATGCTTTATGCGTTATGCGTTAGGCGTTATACGGTATGAGTTATGCGTTATGCGTTAGGCGTTATACGTTTGCGTTATGCGTTATGCGTTATGCGTTATGCTTTATGCGTTATGCGTTATGCGTTATGCGTTATGCATTTTGCGTTATGCGCCATGCGTTATGCATTATGAGTTATGCGTTATGCGTTATACGTTATTGGTTTATGCGTTATGCGTTATGCGTTTTGCGTTATGCGTTATGCGTTATGCGTTATGCGTTATGGGTTATGTTTTATGCGTTATGCGTTATGCGTTATGCGTTATGCGTTATGCGTTATGCGTTATGCGTTGTTCGTTATGCGTTATGCGTTGGGCGTTATACGTTTGCGTTATGCGTTATGCGTTATGCGTTATGCGTTATGCGTTATGCGTTATGCATTTTGCGTTATGCGCCATGCGTTATGCGTTATGAGTTATGCGTTATGCGTTATGCGTTATGCGTTATGCGTTATGCGTTATGCGTTATGCGTTATGCGTTATACGGTTTGAGTTATGCGTTATGCGTTATACGGTTTGAGTTATGGGTTATGCGTTATACGTTATTGGTTTATGCGTTATGCGTTATGCGTTATGCGTTATGCGTTATGCGCTATGCGTTATGCGTTTTACGTTGTTCGTTATGCGTTATGCGTTGGGCGTTATACGTTTGCGTTATGCGTTATGCGTTATGCGTTATGCTTTATGCGTTATGCGTTATGCGTTATGCATTTTGCGTTATGCGCCATGCGTTATGCGTTATGAGTTATGCGTTATGCGTTATGCGTTATGCGTTATGCGTTATGCGTTATGCGTTATGCGTTATGCGTTATGCGTTATGCGTTGTTCGTTATGCGTTATGCGTTAGGCGTTATGCGTTATGCGTTATGCGTTCTGTGTTGTGCGTTGTGCGTTGTGCGTTATGCCTTATGCGTTATGGGTTATGGGTTATGCGTTATGCGTTATGCGTTATGCATTTTGCGTTATGCGTTATGCGTTATGCGTTATGCGTTATGAGTTATAATTTATGCGTTATGCGTTATGCGTTATGCGTTATGAGTTATGCGTTATGCGTTATGCATTTTGCGTTATGCGCCATGCGTTATGCGTTATGAGTTATGCGTTATGCGTTATGCGTTATGCGTTATGCGTTATGCATTATGCTTTATGCGCCCTGCGTTATGCGTTATGAGTTATGCCTTATGCGTTATGCGTTATGCGTTATGCGTTATGCGTTATACGGTTTGAGTTATGCGTTATGCGTTATACGGTTTGAGTTATGCGTTATGCGTTATACGTTATTGGTTTATGCGTTATGCGTTATGCGTTATGCGTTATGCGTTATGCGTTATGCGTTATGCGTTATGCGTTATGCATTTTGCTTTATGCGCCATGCGTTATGCGTTATGAGTTATGCGTTATGCGTTATGCGTTATGCGTTATGCGTTATGCGTTATACGGTTTGAGTTATGCGTTATGCGTTATACGGTTTGAGTTATGCGTCATGCGTTATACGTTATTGGTTTATGCGTTATGCGTTATGCGTTATGCGTTATGCGTTATGCGTTATGCGTTATGCGTTATGCGTTATGCGTTATGCGTTATGCGTTATGCGTTATGCGTTATGCGTTATGCATTTTGCTTTATGCGCCATGCGTTATGCGTTATGAGTTATGCGTTATGCGTTATGCGTTATGCGTTATGCGTTATACGGTTTGAGTTATGCGTTATGCGTTATACGGTTTGAGTTATGCGTTATGCGTTATGCGTTATGCGTTTTGCGTTATGCGTTATGCGTAATGCGTTATGGGTTATGTTTTATGCGTTATGCGTTATGCGTTATGCGTTATGCGTTATGCGTCATGCGTTATGCGTTGTTCGTTATGCGTTATGCGTTGGGCGTTATACGTTTACGTTATGCGTTATGCTTTATGCGTTATGCGTTATGTTTTATGCGTTATGCGTTATGCGTTATGCGTTGGTCGTTATGCGTCATGCGTTAGGCGTTATACGTTTGCGTTATGCGTTATGCGTTATGCGTTATGCGTTTTGCGTTATGCGTTATGCGTAATGCGTTATGGGTTATGTTTTATGCGTTATGCGTTATGCGTTATGCGTTATGCGTTGTTCGTTATGCGTTATGCGTTGGGCGTTATACGTTTGCGTTATGCGTTATGCTTTATGCGTTATGCGTTATACGGTTTGAGTTATGCGTTATGCGTTATGCGTTATGCGTTATGCGTCATGCGTTATGCGTTGTTCGTTATGCGTTATGCGTTGGGCGTTATACGTTTGCGTTATGCGTTATGCTTTATGCGTTATGCGTTATGCGTTATGCGTTATGCGTTATGCGTTATGCGTTATGCGTTGGTCGTTATGCGTCATGCGTTAGGCGTTATACGTTTGCGTTATGCGTTATGCGTTATGCGTTATGCGTTATGCGTTATGCGTTTTGCGTTATGCGTTATGCGTAATGCGTTATGGGTTATGTTTTATGCGTTATGCGTTATGCGTTATGCGTTATGCGTTGTTTGTTATGCGTTATGCGTTGGGCGTTATACGTTTGCGTTATGCGTTATGCTTTATGCGTTATGCGTTATGCGTTATGCGTTATGCGTTATGCGTTATGCGTTATGCGTTGTTCGTTATGCGTCATGCGTTAGGCGTTATGCGTTATGCGTTATGCGTTATGCTTTATGCGTTATGCGTTATGCTTTATGCGTTATGCATGATCCGTTATGCGTTAGGCGTTATACGTTTGCGTTATGCGTTATGCGTTATGCTTTATTTGTTATGCGTTATGCTTTATGCGTTATGCATGATCCCTTATGCGTTAGGCGTTATGCGTTATGCGTGATCCGTTATGCGTTAGGCGTTATGCGTTATGCGTTATGCATTTTGCGTTATGCGCCATGCGTTATGCGTTATGAGTTATGCGTTATGCGTTATGCGTTATGCGTTATGCGTTATGCGTTATGCGTTATGCGTTATGCGATATGCGTTATGCGTTATGCGTTATGCGTTATGCGTTATGCGTTGTTCGTTATGCGTTATGCGTTAGGCGTTATGCGTTATGCGTTATGCGTTCTGTGTTGTGCGTTGTGCGTTGTGCGTTATGCCTTATGCGTTATGGGTTATGGGTTATGCGTTATGCGTTATGCGTTATGCATTTTGCGTTATGCGTTATGCGTTATGCGTTATGCGTTATGAGTTATAATTTATGCGTTATGCGTTATGCGTTATGCGTTATGAGTTATGCGTTATGCGTTATGCATTTTGCGTTATGCGCCATGCGTTATGCGTTATGAGTTATGCGTTATGCGTTATGCGTTATGCGTTATGCGTTATGCGTTATGCATTTTGCTTTATGCGCCATGCGTTATGCGTTATGAGTTATGCGTTATGCGTTATGCGTTATGCGTTATGCGTTATACGGTTTGAGTTATGCGTTATGCGTTATACGGTTTGAGTTATGCGTCATGCGTTATACGTTATTGGTTTATGCGTTATGCGTTATGCGTTATGCGTTATGCGTTATGCGTTATGCGTTATGCGTTGTTCGTTATGCGTCATGCGTTAGACGTTATGCGTTATGCGTTATGCGTTGTTCGTAATGCGTCATGCGTTAGGCGTTATGCGTTATGCGTTATGCGTTATGCTTTATGCGTTATGCGTTATGCTTTATGCGTTATGCATGATCCGTTATGCGTTAGGCGTTATACGTTTGCGTTATGCGTTATGCGTTATGCTTTATTTGTTATGCGTTATGCTTTATGCGTTATGCATGATCGCTTATGCGTTAGGCGTTATGCGTTATTCGTGATCCGTTATGCGTTAGGCGTTATGCGTTATGCGTTATGCATTTTGCGTTATGCGCCATGCGTTATGCGTTATGAGTTATGCGTTATGCGTTATGCGTTATGCGTTATGCGTTATGCGTTATGCGTTATGCGTTATGCGTTATGCGTTATGCGTTATGCGTTATGCGTTATGCGTTATGCGTTGTTCGTTATGCGTTATGCGTTAGGCGTTATGCGTTATGCGTTATGCGTTCTGTGTTGTGCGTTGTGCGTTGTGCGTTATGCCTTATGCGTTATGGGTTATGGGTTATGCGTTATGCGTTATGCGTTATGCATTTTGCGTTATGCGTTATGCGTTATGCGTTATGCGTTATGAGTTATAATTTATGCGTTATGCGTTATGCGTTATGAGTTATGCGTTATGCGTTATGCATTTTGCGTTATGCGCCATGCGTTATGCGTTATGAGTTATGCGTTATGCGTTATGCGTTATGCGTTATGCGTTATGCGTTATGCATTTTGCTTTATGCGCCATGCGTTATGCGTTATGAGTTATGCGTTATGCGTTATGCGTTATGCGTTATGCGTTATGCGTTATACGGTTTGAGTTATGCGTTATGCGTTATACGGTTTGAGTTATGCGTCATGCGTTATACGTTATTGGTTTATGCGTTATGCGTTATGCGTTATGCGTTATGCGTTATGCGTTATGCGTTATGCGTTATGCATTTTGCTTTATGCGCCATGCGTTATGCGTTATGAGTTATGCGTTATGCGTTATGCGTTATGCGTTATGCGTTATACGGTTTGAGTTATGAGTTATGCGTTATACGGTTTGAGTTATGCGTTATGCGTTATGCGTTATGCGTTATGCGTTATGCGTTATGCGTTATGCGTTAAGCGTTATGCGTTATGCGTTATGCGTTATGCGTCATGCGTTATGCGTTGTTCGTTATGCGTTATGCGTTATGCGTTATGCGTTATGCGTTTTGCGTTATGCGTTATGCGTAATGCGTTATGGGTTATGTTTTATGCGTTATGCGTTATGCGTTATGCGTTATGCGTTATGCGTCATGCGTTATGCGTTGTTCGTTATGCGTTATGCGTTGGGCGTTATACGTTTGCGTTATGCGTTATGCTTTATGCGTTATGCGTTATGCGTTATGCGTTATGCGTTATGCGTTATGCGTTATGTGTTATGCGTTATGAGTTATGCGTTATGCGTTTTGCGTTATGCGTTATGCGTTATGCGTTATGGGTTATGTATTATGCGTTATGCGTTATGCGTTATGCGTTATGCGTTGTGCGTTATGCGTTGTTCGTTATGCGTTATGCGTTGGGCGTTATACGTTTGCGTTATGCGTTATGCGTTATGCGTTATGCGTTATGCGTTAAGCGTTATGCGTTATTCATTTTGCGTTATGCGCCATGCGTTATGCGTTATGAGTTATGCGTTATGCGTTATGCGTTATGCGTTATACGTTTTGCGTTATGCGTTATGCGTTATGCGTTATGCGTTATGCGTTATGCGTTACGCGTTACGCGTTATGCGTTATGCGTTATGCGTTATGCGTTATGCGTTATGCGCTATGCTTTATGCGTTATGCGTTATGCGTTATACGGTATGAGTTATGCGTTATGCGTTATGCGTTATGCGTTATGCGTTATGCGTTATGCGTTCTGTGTTGTGCGTTGTGCGTTGTGCGTTATGCCTTATGCGTTATGGGTTATGGGTTATGCGTTATGCGTTATGCGTTATGCATTTTGCGTTATGCGTTATGCGTTATGCGTTATGCGTTATGAGTTATAATTTATGCGTTATGCGTTATGCGTTATGCGTTATGAGTTATGCGTTATGCGTTATGCATTTTGCGTTATGCGCCATGCGTTATGCGTTATGAGTTATGCGTTATGCGTTATGCGTTATGCGTTATGCGTTATGCGTTATGCGTTATGCATTTTGCTTTATGCGCCATGCGTTATGCGTTATGAGTTATGCGTTATGCGTTATGCGTTATGCGTTATGCGTTATGCGTTATACGGTTTGAGTTATGCGTTATGCGTTATACGGTTTGAGTTATGCGTTATGCGTTATACGTTATTGGTTTATGCGTTATGCGTTATGCGTTATGCGTTATGCGTTATGCGTTATGCGTTATGCGTTATGCGTTATGCGTTATGCGTTATGCATTTTGCTTTATGCGCCATGCGTTATGCGTTATGAGTTATGCGTTATGCGTTATGCTTTATGCGTTATGCGTTATGCGTTATGCGTTATGCGTTATGCGTTATGCGTTATGCGTTATGCGTTATGCGTTATGCGTTATGCGTTATGCGTTATGCGTTATGCGTTATGCGTTAGGCGTTATGCGTTATGCGTTATGGGTTATGTTTTATGCGTTATGCGTTATGCGTTATGCGTTATGCGTTATGCGTTATGCGTTATGCGTTATGCGTTATGCGTTATGCGTTATGCTTTATGCATTATGCGTTATGCGTTATGCGTTATGCATTTTGCGTTATGCGCCATGCGTTATGCGTTATGAGTTATGCGTTATGCGTTATGCGTTATGCGTTATGCGTTATACGGTTTGAGTTATGCGTTATGCGTTATACGGTTTGAGTTATGCGTTATGCGTTATACGTTATTGGTTTATGCGTTATGCGTTATGCGTTATGCGTTATGCGTGTTGCGTTATGCGTTATGGGTTATGTTTTATGCGTTACGCGTTATGCGTTATGCGTTATGCGTTATGCGTTATGCGTTATGCGAGATGCGTTATGCGTTATGCGTTATGCGTTTTTTTGCATTATGCGTTATGCGTTATGCGTTATGGGTTATGTATTATGCGTTATGCGTTATGCGTTATGCGTTGTGCGTTATGCGTTGTTCGATATGCGTTATGCGTTGGGCGTTATACGTTTGCGTTATGCGTTATGCGTTATGCTTTATGCGTTATGCGTTATGCGTTATGCGTTATGCATTTTACGTTATGCGCCATGCGTTATGCGTTATGAGTTATGCGTTATGCGTTATGCGTTATGCGTTATGCGTTATGCGTTATGCGTTATGCGTTATGCGTTATGCGTTATGCGTTATGCGTTATGCGTTATGCGTTATGCGTTATGCGTTATGCGTTATGCGTTGGGCGTTGGGCGTAATACGTTTGCGTTATGCGTTATGCGTTATGCGTTATGCGTTATGCGTTATGCTTTATGCGTTATGCGTTATGTGTTATACGGTATGAGTTATGCGTTATGCGTTATGCGTTATGCGTTATGCGTTGTGCGTTATGCGTTATGCGTTCTGTGTTGTGCGTTGTGCGTTGTGCGTTATGTTTTATGCGTTATGCGGTATGCGTTATGCGTTATGCGTTATGCTTTATGCTTTATGCGTTATGCGTTATGCGTTATGCATTTTGCGTTATGCGCCATGCGTTATGCGTTATGAGTTATGCGTTATGCGTTATGCGTTATGCGTTATGCGTTATACGGTTTGAGTTATGCGTTATGCGTTATACGGTTTGAGTTATGCGTTATGCGTTATACGTTATTGGTTTATGCGTTATGCGTTATGCGTTATGCGTTATGCGTTATGCGTTATGCGTTATGCGTGTTGCGTTATGCGTTATGGGTTATGTTTTATGCGTTATGCGTTATGCGTTATGCGTTATGCGTTATGCGTTATGCGTTATGCGAGATGCGTTATGCGTTATGCGTTATGCGTTTTTTTGCATTATGCGTTATGCGTTATGCGTTATGGGTTATGTATTATGCGTTATGCGTTATGCGTTATGCGTTGTGCGTTATGCGTTGTTCGATATGCGTTATGCGTTGGGCGTTATACGTTATGCGTTATGCGTTATGCGTTATGCGTTATGCGTTATGCGTTATGCTTTATGCGTTATGCGTTATGTGTTATACGGTATGAGTTATGCGTTATGCGTTATGCGTTATGCGTTATGCGTTATGCGTTGTGCGTTATGCGTTGTGCGTTATGCGTTATGCGTTCTGTGTTGTGCGTTGTGCGTTGTGCGTTATGTTTTATGCGTTATGCGTTATGCGTTATGCGTTATGCGTTATGCGTTATGCGTTATGCGTTATGCTTTATGCGTTGTTCGTTATGCGTTATGCGTTAGGCGTTATACGTTTGCGTTATGCGTTATGCGTTATGCGTTATGCGTTATGCGTTATGCGTTATGCGTTTTGCGTTATGCGTTATGCGTTATGCGTTATGGGTTATGTTTTATGCGTTATGCGTTATGCGTTATGCGTTATGCGTTGTGCGTTATGCGTTGTTCGTTATGCGTTATGCGTTGGGCGTTATACGTTTGCGTTATGTATTATGCGTTATGCGTTATGCTTTATGCGTTATGCGTTATGCGTTATGCGTTATGCATTTTGCGTTATGCGCCATGCGTTATGCGTTATGCGTTATGCGTTATGCGTTATGCGTTATGCGTTATGCGTTATGCGTTATGCGTTATGCGTTATGCGTTATGGGTTATGTTTTATGCGTTATGCGTTATGCGTTATGCGTTATGCGTTATGCGTTATGCGTTATGCGTTATGCGTTATGCGTTATGCGTTATGCGTTATGCGTTATGCGTTATGCGTTATGCGTTATGCGTTATGCGTTATGCGTTATGCGTTGGGCGTTGGGCGTAATACGTTTGCGTTATGCGTTATGCGTTATGCGTTATGCGTTATGCGTTATGCGTTATGCGTTATGCTTTATGCGTTATGCGTTATGTGTTATACGGTATGAGTTATGCGTTATGCGTTATGCGTTATGCCTTATGCGTTATGCGTTATGCGTTGTGCGTTATGCGTTATGCGTTCTGTGTTGTGCGTTGTGCGTTGTGCGTTATGTTTTATGCGTTATGCGTTATGCGTTATGCGTTATGCGTTATGCTTTATGCTTTATGCGTTATGCGTTATGCGTTATGCATTTTGCGTTATGCGCCATGCGTTATGCGTTATGAGTTATGCGTTATGCGTTATGCGTTATGCGTTATACGGTTTGAGTTATGCGTTATGCGTTATACGGTTTGAGTTATGCGTTATGCGTTATACGTTATTGGTTTATGCGTTATGCGTTATGCGTTATGCGTTATGCGTTATGCGTTATGCGTTATGCGTGTTGCGTTATGCGTTATGGGTTATGTTTTATGCGTTATGCGTTATGCGTTATGCGTTATGCGTTATGCGTTATGCGTTATGCGTTATGCGTTATGCGAGATGCGTTATGCGTTATGCGTTATGCGTTTTTTTGCATTATGCGTTATGCGTTATGCGTTATGCGTTATGCGTTATGCGTTATGCGTTGTGCGTTATGCGTTATGCGTTCTGTGTTGTGCGTTGTGCGTTGTGCGTTATGTTTTATGCGTTATGCGTTATGCGTTATGCGTTATGCGTTATGCTGTATGCTTTATGCGTTATGCGTTATGCGTTATGCATTTTGCGTTATGCGCCATGCGTTATGCGTTATGAGTTATGCGTTATGCGTTATGCGTTATGCGTTATACGGTTTGAGTTATGCGTTATGCGTTATACGGTTTGAGTTATGCGTTATGCGTTATACGTTATTGGTTTATGCGTTATGCGTTATGCGTTATGCGTTATGCGTTATGCGTTATGCGTTATGCGTTATGCGTTATGCGTGTTGCGTTATGCGTTATGGGTTATGTTTTATGCGTTATGCGTTATGCGTTATGCGTTATGCGTTATGCGTTATGCGTTATGCGAGATGCGTTATGCGTTATGCGTTATGCGTTTTTTTGCATTATGCGTTATGCGTTATGCGTTATGCGTTATGCGTTATGCGTTATGCGTTATGCGTTATGCGTTATGCGTTATGCGTTATGCGTTATGCGTTATGCGTTATGGGTTATGTTTTATGCGTTATGCGTTATGCGTTATGCGTTATGCGTTATGCGTTATGCGTTATGCGTTATGCGTTACGCGTTACGCGTTATGCGTTATGCGTTATGCGTTATGCGTTATGCGTTATGCGTTATGCGTTATGCGTTATGCGTTATGCTTTATGCGTTATGCGTTATGCGTAATGCAATTTGCGTTATGCGCCATGCGTTATGCATTATGAGTTATGCGTTATGCGTTATGCGTTATGCGTTATGCGTTATACGGTTTGAGTTATGCGTTATGCGTTATACGTTATTGGTTTATGCGTTATGCGTTATACGTTATTGGTTTATGCGTTATGCGTTATGCGTTATGCGTTATGCGTTATACGGTTTCAGTTATGCGTTATGCGTTATAAGGTTATACGGTTTGAGTTATGCGTTATGCGTTATACGGTTTGAGTTATGCGTTATGCGTTATACGTTATTGGTTTATGCGTTATGCGTTATGCGTTATGCGCCATGCGTTATGCGTTATGCGTTATGCGTAATGCGTTATGCGTTATGCGTTGGGCGTAATACGTTTGCGTTATGCGTTATGCGTTATGAGTTATGCTTTATGCGTTATGCGTTATGCGTTATACGGTATGAGTTATGCGTTATGCGTTATGCGTTGTGCGTTATGCGTTATGCGTTATGCGTTGTGCGTTATGCGTTATGCGTTATGCGTTATGCGTTGTGCGTTATGCGTTATGCGTTATACGGTATGAGTTATGCGTTATGCGTTATGCGTTGGGCGTTATACGTTTGCGTTATGCGTTATGCGTTATGCGTTATGCATTTTGCGTTATGCGCCATGCGTTATGCGTTATGAGTTATGCGTTATGCGTTATGCGTTATGCGTTATGCGTTATACGGTTTGAGTTATGCGTTATGCGTTATACGTTATTGGTTTATGCGTTATGCGTTATGCGTTATGCGTTATGCGTTATGCGTTATGCGTTATGCGTTATGCGTTATGCGTTATGCGTTATGCGTTACGCGTTATGCGTTTTGCGTTATGCGTGATGCGTTATACGGTTTGAGTTATGCGTTATGCGTTATATGGTTTGAGTTATGCGTTATGCGTTATACGTTATTGGTTTATGCGTTATGCGTTATGCGTTATGCGTTTTGCGTTATGCGTTATGCGTTATGCGTTATGCGTTATGCGTTATGCGTTATGCGTTATGCGTTATGCATTATGCGTTATGCGTTATGCGTTATGCGTTATGCGTTATGCGTTATGCGTTGGGCGTAATACGTTTGCGTTATGCGTCATGCGTTATGCGTTATGCGTTATGCTTTATGCGTTATGCGTTATGCGTTATACGGTATGAGTTATGCGTTATGCGTTATGCGTTATGCGTTATGCGTTATGCGTTGTGCGTTATGCGTTATGCGTTCTGTGTTGTGCGTTGTGCGTTGGGCGTTTGCTTTATGCGTTATGCGTTATGCGTTATGCGTTATGCGTTATGCGTTATGCGTTATGCGTTATGCGTTATGCGTTATGCGTTATGCGTTATGCGTTATGCGTTGTTCGTTATGCGTTATGCGTTAGGCGTTATGCGTTATGCGTTATGCGTTCTGTGTTGTGCGTTGTGCGTTGTGCGTTATGCCTTATGCGTTATGGGTTATGGGTTATGCGTTATGCGTTATGCATTTTGCGTTATGCGTTATGCGTTATGCGTTATGCGTTATGAGTTATAATTTATGCGTTATGCGATATGCGTTATGCGTTATGAGTTATGCGTTATGCTTTTTGCGTTATGCGCCATGCGTTATGCGTTATGAGTTATGCGTTATGCGTTATGCGTTATGCGTTATGCGTTATGCGTTATGCATTTTGCTTTATGCGCCATGCGTTATGCGTTATGAGTTATGCCTTATGCGTTATGCGTTATGCGTTATGCGTTATGCGTTATGCGTTATGCGTTATGCGTTATGCGTTGGGCGTAATACGTTTGCGTTATGCGTTATGCGTTATGCGTTATGCTTTATGCATTATGCGTTATGCGTTATACGGTATGAGTTATGCGTTATGCGTTATGCGTTATGCGCCATGCGTTATGCGTTATGAGTTATGCTTTATGCGTTATGCGTTATGCGTTATGCGTTATACGGTTTGAGTTATGCGTTATGCGTTATACGGTTTGAGTTATGCGTTAGGCGTTATACGTTATTGGTTTATGCGTTATGCGTTATGCGTTATGCGTTATGCGTTATGCGTTATACGGTTTGAGTTATGCGTTATGCGTTATACGTTATTGGTTTATGCGTTATGCGTTATGCGTTATGCGTTATGCGTTATGCGTTATGCGTTTTCGTTATGCGTTATGCGTTATGCGTTATGGGTTATGTTTTATGCGTTATGCGTTATGCGTTATGCGCTATGCGTTATGCGTTTTGCGTTGTTCGTTATGCGTTATGCGTTGGGCGTTATACGTTTGCGTTATGCGTTATGCGTTATGCGTTATGCTTTATGCGTTATGCGTTATGCGTTATGCATTTTGCGTTATGCGCCATGCGTTATGCGTTATGCGTTATGCGTTATGAGTTATGCGTTATGCGTTATGCGTTATGCGTTATGCGTTATGCGTTATGCGTTATGCATTTTGCTTTATGCGCCATGCGTTATGCGTTATGAGTTATGCCTTATGCGTTATGCGTTATGCGTTATGCGTTATGCGTTATGCGTTATGCGTTATGCGTTGGGCGTAATACGTTTGCGTTATGCGTTATGCGTTATGCTTTATGCGTTATGCGTTATGCGTTATACGGTATGAGTTATGCGTTATGCGTTATGCGTTATGCGCCATGCGTTATGCGTTATGAGTTATGCTTTATGCGTTATGCGTTATGCGTTATGCGTTATACGGTTTGAGTTATGCGTTATGCGTTATACGGTTTGAGTTATGCGTTAGGCGTTATACGTTATTGGTTTATGCGTTATGCGTTATGCGTTATGCGTTATGCGTTATGCGTTATGCGTTATGCGTTATGCGTTATACGGTTTGAGTTATGCGTTATGCGTTATACGTTATTGGTTTATGCGTTATGCGTTATGCGTTATGCGTTATGCGTTATGCGTTATGCGTTTTGCGTTATGCGTTATGCGTTATGCGTTGTGGGTTATGTTTTATGCGTTATGCGTTATGCGTTATGCGCTATGCGTTATGCGTTTTGCGTTGTTCGTTATGCGTTATGCGTTGGGCGTTATGCGTTATGCGTTATGCGTTATGCGTTATGCGTTATGCGTTGGGCGTAATACGTTTGCGTTATGCGTTATGCGTTATGCGTTATGCGTTATGCTTTATGCGTTATGCGTTATGCGTTATACGGTATGAGTTATGCGTTATGCGTTATGCGTTATGCGTTATGCGTTGTTCGTTATGCGTTATGCGTTAGGCGTTATGCGTTATGCGTTATGCGTTCTGTGTTGTGCGTTGTGCGTTGTGCGTTATGCCTTATGCGTTATGGGTTATGGGTTATGCGTTATGCGTTATGCGTTATGCATTTTGCGTTATGCGTTATGCGTTATGCGTTATGCGTTATGAGTTATAATTTATGCGTTATGCGTTATGCGTTATGCGTTATGAGTTATGCGTTATGCATTTTGCTTTATGCGCCATGCGTTATGCGTTATGAGTTATGCCTTATGCGTTATGCGTTATGCGTTATGCGTTATGCGTTATGCGTTATGCGTTATGCGTTATGCGTTATGCGTTATGCGTTGGGCGTAATACGTTTGCGTTATGCGTTATGCGTTATGCGTTATGCTTTATGCGTTATGCGTTATGCGTTATACGGTATGAGTTATGCGTTATGCGTTATGCGTTATGTGCCATGCGTTATGCGTTATGCGCTATGCGTTATGCGTTTTGCGTTGTTCGTTATGCGTTATGCGTTGGGCGTTATACGTTTGCGTTATGCGTTATGCGTTATGCGTTATGCTTTATGCGTTATGCGTTATGCGTTATGCATTTTGCGTTATGCGCCATGCGTTATGCGTTATGAGTTATGCGTTATGCGTTATGCGTTATGCGTGATGCGTTATACGGTTTGATTTATGCGTTATGCGTTATATGGTTTGAGTTATGCGTTATGCGTTATACGTTATTGGTTTATGCGTTATGCGTTATGCGTTATGCGTTATGCGTTTTGCGTTATGCGTTATGTGTTATGCGTTATGCGTTATGCGTTATGCGTTATGCGTTATGCGTTATGCGTTATGCGTTATGCGTTATGCGTTATGCGTTATGCGTTATGCTTTATGCGTTATGCGTTATGCGTTATACGGTATGAGTTATGCGTTATTCGTTATGCGTTATGCGTTATGCGTTATGCGTTGTGCGTTATGCGTTATGCGTTCTGTGTTGTGCGTTGTGCGTTTGCTTTATGCGTTATGCGTTATGCGTTATGCGTTATGCGTTATGCGTTATGCGTTATGCGTTATGCGTTATGCGTTATGCGTTGTTCGTTATGCGTTATGCGTTAGGCGTTATGCGTTATGCGTTATGCGTTCTGTGTTGTGCGTTGTGCGTTGTGCGTTATGCCTTATGCGTTATGGGTTATGGGTTATGCGTTATGCGTTATGCGTTATGCATTTTGCGTTATGCGTTATGCGTTATGCGTTATGCGTTATGAGTTATAATTTATGCGTTATGCGTTATGCGTTATGCGTTATGAGTTATGCGTTATGCGTTATGCATTTTGCGTTATGCGCCATGCGTTATGCGTTATGAGTTATGCGTTATGCGTTATGCGTTATGCGTTATGCGTTATGCATTATGCTTTATGCGCCCTGCGTTATGCGTTATGAGTTATGCCTTATGCGTTACGCGTTATGCGTTATGCGTTATGCGTTATACGGTTTGAGTTATGCGTTATGCGTTATACGGTTTGAGTTATGCGTTATGCGTTATACGTTATTGGTTTATGCGTTATGCGTTATGCGTTATGAGTTATAATTTATGCGTTATGCGTTATGCGTTATGCGTTATGAGTTATGCGTTATGCGTTATGCATTTTGCGTTATGCGCCATGCGTTATGCGTTATGAGTTATGCGTTATGCGTTATGCGTTATGCGTTATGCGTTATGCATTATGCTTTATGCGCCCTGCGTTATGCGTTATGAGTTATGCCTTATGCGTTATGCGTTATACGGTTTGAGTTATGCGTTATGCGTTATACGGTTTGAGTTATGCGTTATGCGTTATACGTTATTGGTTTATGCGTTATGCGTTATGCGTTATGCGTTATGCGTTATGCGTTATGCGTTATGCGTTATGCGTTATGCGTTATGCGTTATGCGTTATACATTTTGCTTTATGCGCCATGCGTTATGCGTTATGAGTTATACGGTTTGAGTTATGCGTTATGCGTTATACGGTTTGAGTTATGCGTTATGCGTTATGCGTTAAGCGTTATGCGTTATGCGTTATGCGTTGTGCGTTATGCGTTGTTCGTTATGCGTTATACGTTATTGGTTTATGCGTTATGCGTTATGCGTTCTGTGTTGTGCGTTGTGCGTTGTGCGTTATGCCTTATGCGTTATGGGTTATGGGTTATGCGTTATGCGTTATGCGTTATGCATTTTGCGTTATGCGTTATGCGTTATGCGTTATGCGTTATGAGTTATAATTTATGCGTTATGCGTTATGCGTTATGCGTTATGAGTTATGCGTTATGCGTTATGCATTTTGCGTTATGCGCCATGCGTTATGCGTTATGAGTTATGCGTTATGCGTTATGCGTTATGCGTTATGCGTTATGCGTTATGCGTTATGCGTTATGCATTTTGCTTTATGCGCCATGCGTTATGCGTTATGAGTTATGCGTTATGCGTTATGCGTTATGCGTTATGCGTTATGCGTTATACGGTTTGAGTTATGCGTTATGCGTTATACGGTTTGAGTTATGCGTTATGCGTTATGCGTTATGCGTTATGCGTTATACGGTTTGAGTTATGCGTTATGCGTTATACGGTTTGAGTTATGCGTCATGCGTTATACGTTATTGGTTTATGCGTTATGCGTTATGCGTTATGCGTTATGCGTTATGCGTTATGCGTTATGCGTTATGCGTTATGCATTTTGCTTTATGCGCCATGCGTTATGCGTTATGAGTTATGCGTTATGCGTTATGCGTTATGCGTTATACGGTTTGAGTTATGCGTTATGCGTTATACGGTTTGAGTTATGCGTTATGCGTTATGCGTTATGCGTTATGCGTTATGCGTTATGCGTTATGCGTTAAGCGTTATGCGTTATGCGTTATGCGTTATGCGTCATGCGTTATGCGTTGTTCGTTATGCGTTATGCGTTATGCGTTATGCGTTATGCGTTATGCGTTTTGCGTTATGCGTAATGCGTTATGGGTTATGTTTTATGCGTTATGCGTTATGCGTTATGCGTTATGCGTTATGCGTCATGCGTTATGCGTTGTTCGTTATGCGTTATGCGTTGGGCGTTATACGTTTGCGTTATGCGTTATGCTTTATGCGTTATGCGTTATGCGTTATGCGTTATGCGTTATGCGTTATGCGTTATGCGTTGGTCGTTATGCGTCATGCGTTAGGCGTTATACGTTTGCGTTATGCGTTATGCGTTATGCGTTATGCGTTATGCGTTATGCGTTTTGCGTTATGCGTTATGCGTAATGCGTTATGGGTTATGTTTTATGCGTTATGCGTTATGCGTTATGCGTTATGCGTTGTTCGTTATGCGTTATGCGTTGGGCGTTATACGTTTGCGTTATGCGTTATGCTTTATGCGTTATGCGTTATACGGTTTGAGTTATGCGTTATGCGTTATGCGTTAAGCGTTATGCGTTATGCGTTATGCGTTATGCGTCATGCGTTATGCGTTGTTCGTTATGCGTTATGCGTTGGGCGTTATACGTTTGCGTTATGCGTTATGCTTTATGCGTTATGCGTTATGCGTTATGCGTTATGCGTTATGCGTTGGTCGTTATGCGTCATGCGTTAGGCGTTATACGTTTGCGTTATGCGTTATGCGTTATGCGTTATGCGTTATGCGTTATGCGTTTTGCGTTATGCGTTATGCGTTATGCTTTATGCGTTATGCGTTATGCTTTATGCGTTATGCATGATCCCTTATGCGTTAGGCGTTATGCGTTATGCGTGATCCGTTATGCGTTAGGCGTTATGCGTTATGCGTTATGCATTTTGCGTTATGCGCCATGCGTTATGCGTTATGAGTTATGCGTTATGCGTTATGCGTTATGCGTTATGCGTTATGCGTTATGCGTTATGCGTTATGCGTTATGCGTTATGCGTTATGCGTTATGCGTTGTTCGTTATGCGTTATGCGTTATGCGTTATGCGTTATGCGTTATGCGTTATGCGTTATGCGTTTTGCGTTATGCGTTATGCGTAATGCGTTATGGGTTATGTTTTATGCGTTATGCGTTATGCGTTATGCGTTATGCGTTATGCGTCATGCGTTATGCGTTGTTCGTTATGCGTTATGCGTTGGGCGTTATACGTTTGCGTTATGCGTTATGCGTTATGCGTTATGCGTTATGCGTTATGCGTAATGCGTTATGGGTTATGTTTTATGCGTTATGCGTTATGCGTTATGCGTTATGCGTTGTTCGTTATGCGTTATGCGTTGGGCGTTATACGTTTGCGTTATGCGTTATGCTTTATGCGTTATGCGTTATGCGTTATGCGTTATGCGTTATGCGTTATGCGTTGTTCGTTATGCGTTATGCGTTATGCGTTGTTCGTTATGCGTTATGCGTTGGGCGTTATACGTTTGCGTTATGCGTTATGCTTTATGCGTTATGCGTTATGCGTTATGCGTTATGCGTTATGCGTTATGCGTTGTTCGTTATGCGTCATGCGTTAGGCGTTAGGCGTTATACGTTTGCGTTATGCGTTATGCTTTATGCGTTATGCGTTATGCTTTATGCGTTATGCATGATCCGTTATGCGTTAGGCGTTATACGTTTGCGTTATGCGTTATGCGTTATGCTTTATGCGTTATGCGGTATGCTTTATGCGTTATGCATGATCCCTTATGCGTTAAACGTGATGCGTTATGCGTTATGCGTGATCCGTTATGCGTTAGGCGTTATGCGTTATGCGTTATGCATTTTGCGTTATGCGCCATGCGTTATGCGTTATGAGTTATGCGTTATGCGTTATGCGTTATGCGTTATGCGTTATACGGTTTGAGTTATGCGTTATGCGTTATACGGTTTGAGTTATGCGTTATGCGTTATACGTTATTGGTTTATGCGTTATGCGTTATGCGTTATGCGTTATGCGTTATGCGTTTTGCGTTATGAGTTATGCGTTATGCGTTATGCGTTTTGCGTTATGCGTTATGCGTTATGCGTTATGCGTTATGGGTTATGTATTATGCGTTATGCGTTATGCGTTATGCGTTGTGCGTTATGCGTTGTTCGTTATGCGTTATGCGTTGTGCGTTATACGTTTGCGTTATGCGTTATGCGTTATGCTTTATGCGTTATGCGTTATGCGTTATGCATTTTACGTTATGCGCCATGCGTTATGCGTTATGAGTTATGCGTTATGCGTTATGCGTTATGCGTTATGCGTTATGCGTTATGCGTTATGCGTTATGCGTTGTTCGTTATGCGTTATGCGTTAGGCGTTATACGTTTGCGTTATGCGTTATGCGTTATGCGTTATGCTTTATGCGTTATGCGTTATGCTTTATGCGTTATGCATGATCCGTTATGCGTTAGGCGTTATACGTTTGCGTTATGCGTTATGCGTTATGCGTTATGCTTTATGCGTTATGCGTTATGCTTTATGCGTTATGCATGATCCCTTATGCGTTAGGCGTTATGCGTTATGCGTGATCCGTTATGCGTTAGGCGTTATGCGTTATGCGTTATTCATTTTGCGTTATGAGTTATGCGTTACGCGTTACGCGTTATGCGTTATGCGTTATGCGTTATGCGTTATGCGTTATGCGTTATGCTTTATGCGTTATGCGTTATGCGTTATACGGTATGAGTTATGCGTTATGCGTTATGCGTTATGCGTTATGCGTTCTGTGTTGTGCGTTGTGCGTTGTGCGTTATGCCTTATGCGTTATGCGTTATGCATTTTGCGTTATGCGTTATGCGATATGCGTTATGCGTTATGCGTTATGCGTTATGCGTTTTGCGTTATGCGTTATGCGTAATGCGTTATGGGTTATGTTTTATGCGTTATGCGTTATGCGTTATGCGTTATGCGTTGTCCGTTATGCGTTATGCGTTGGGCGTTATGCTTTATGCGTTATGCGTTATGCGTTATGCGTTATGCGTTATGCGTTATGCGTTGTTCGTTATGCGTCATGCGTTAGGCGTTAGGCGTTATACGTTTGCGTTATGCGTTATGCGTTATGCGTTATGCTTTATGCGTTATGCGTTATGCTTTATGCGTTATGCATGATCCGTTATGCGTTAGGCGTTATACGTTTGCGTTATGCGTTATGCGTTATGCTTTATGCGTTATGCGTTATGCTTTATGCGTTATGCATGATCCCTTATGCGTTAGGCGTTATGCGTTATGCGTTATGAGTTATGCGTTATGCGTTATGCGTTATGCGTTATGCATTTTGCGTTATGCGCCATGCGTTATGCGTTATGAGTTATGCGTTATGCGTTATGCGTTATGCGTTATGCGTTATGCGTTATGCGTTATGCGTTATGCGTTATGCGTTATGCGTTGTTCGTTATGCGTTATGCGTTATGCGTTATGCGTTATGCGTTATGCGTTATGCGTTATGCGTTTTGCGTTATGCGTTATGCGTAATGCGTTATGGGTTATGTTTTATGCGTTATGCGTTATGCGTTATGCGTTATGCGTTATGCGTCATGCGTTATGCGTTGTTCGTTATGCGTTATGCGTTGGGCGTTATACGTTTGCGTTATGCGTTATGCGTTATGCGTTATGCGTTATGCGTAATGCGTTATGGGTTATGTTTTATGCGTTATGCGTTATGCGTTATGCGTTATGCGTTGTTCGTTATGCGTTATGCGTTGGGCGTTATACGTTTGCGTTATGCGTTATGCTTTATGCGTTATGCGTTATGCGTTATGCGTTATGCGTTATGCGTTGTTCGTTATGCGTTATGCGTTATGCGTTGTTCGTTATGCGTTATGCGTTGGGCGTTATACGTTTGCGTTATGCGTTATGCTTTATGCGTTATGCGTTATGCGTTATGCGTTATGCGTTATGCGTTATGCGTTGTTCGTTATGCGTCATGCGTTAGGCGTTAGGCGTTATACGTTTGCGTTATGCGTTATGCTTTATGCGTTATGCGTTATGCTTTATGCGTTATGCATGATCCGTTATGCGTTAGGCGTTATACGTTTGCGTTATGCGTTATGCGTTATGCTTTATGCGTTATGCGGTATGCTTTATGCGTTATGCATGATCCCTTATGCGTTAAACGTGATGCGTTATGCGTTATGCGTGATCCGTTATGCGTTAGGCGTTATGCGTTATGCGTTATGCATTTTGCGTTATGCGCCATGCGTTATGCGTTATGAGTTATGCGTTATGCGTTATGCGTTATGCGTTATGCGTTATACGGTTTGAGTTATGCGTTATGCGTTATACGGTTTGAGTTATGCGTTATGCGTTATACGTTATTGGTTTATGCGTTATGCGTTATGCGTTATGCGTTATGCGTTATGCGTTTTGCGTTATGAGTTATGCGTTATGCGTTTTGCGTTATGCGTTATGCGTTATGCGTTATGGGTTATGTATTATGCGTTATGCGTTATGCGTTATGCGTTGTGCGTTATGCGTTGTTCGTTATGCGTTATGCGTTGTGCGTTATACGTTTGCGTTATGCGTTATGCGTTATGCTTTATGCGTTATGCGTTATGCGTTATGCATTTTACGTTATGCGCCATGCGTTATGCGTTATGAGTTATGCGTTATGCGTTATGCGTTATGCGTTATGCGTTATGCGTTATGCGTTATGCGTTGTTCGTTATGCGTTATGCGTTAGGCGTTATACGTTTGCGTTATGCGTTATGCGTTATGCGTTATGCTTTATGCGTTATGCGTTATGCTTTATGCGTTATGCATGATCCGTTATGCGTTAGGCGTTATACGTTTGCGTTATGCGTTATGCGTTATGCGTTATGCTTTATGCGTTATGCGTTATGCTTTATGCGTTATGCATGATCCCTTATGCGTTAGGCGTTATGCGTTATGCGTGATCCGTTATGCGTTAGGCGTTATGCGTTATGCGTTATTCATTTTGCGTTATGAGTTATGCGTTACGCGTTACGCGTTATGCGTTATGCGTTATGCGTTATGCGTTATGCGTTATGCGTTATGCTTTATGCGTTATGCGTTATGCGTTATACGGTATGAGTTATGCGTTATGCGTTATGCGTTATGCGTTATGCGTTATGCGTTCTGTGTTGTGCGTTGTGCGTTGTGCGTTATGCCTTATGCGTTATGCGTTATGCATTTTGCGTTATGCGTTATGCGATATGCGTTATGCGTTATGAGTTATAATTTATGCGTTATGCGTTATGCGTTATGCGTTATGAGTTATGCGTTATGCGTTATGCATTTTGCGTTATGCGCCATGCGTTATGCGTTATGAGTTATGCGTTATGCGTTATGCGTTATGCGTTATGCGTTATGCGTTATGCATTTTGCTTTATGCGCCATGCGTTATGCGTTATGAGTTATGCGTTATGCGTTATGCGTTATGCGTTATGCGTTATGCGTTATGCGTTATACGGTTTGAGTTATGCGTTATGCGTTATACGGTTTGAGTTATGCGTTATGCGTTATACGTTATTGGTTTATGCGTTATGCGTTATGCGTTATGCGTTATGCGTTATGCGTTATGCGTTATGCGTTATGCGTTATGCGTTATGCGTTATGCATTTTGCTTTATGCGCCATGCGTTATGCGTTATGAGTTATGCGTTATGCGTTATGCGTTATGCGTTATGCGTTATGCGTTATGCGTTATACGTTATGCGTTATGCGTTATGCGTTATGCGTTATGCGTTATGCGTTATGCGTTATGCGTTATGGGTTATGTTTTATGCGTTATGCGTTATGCGTTATGCGTTATGCGTTATGCGTTATGCGTTATGCGTTATGCGTTATGCGTTATGCGTTATGCTTTATGCTTTATGCGTTATGCGTTATGCGTTATGCATTTTGCGTTATGCGCCATGCGTTATGCGTTATGAGTTATGCGTTATGCGTTATGCGTTATGCGTTATACGGTTTGAGTTATGCGTTATGCGTTATACGGTTTGAGTTATGCGTTATGCGTTATACGTTATTGGTTTATGCGTTATGCGTTATGCGTTATGCGTTATGCGTGTTGCGTTATGCGTTATGGGTTATGTTTTATGCGTTATGCGTTATGCGTTATGCGTTATGCGTTATGCGTTATGGGTTATGTATTATGCGTTATGCGTTATGCGTTATGCGTTGTGCGTTATGCGTTGTTCGATATGCGTTATGCGTTGGGCGTTATACGTTTGCGTTATGCGTTATGCGTTATGCTTTATGCGTTATGCGTTATGCGTTATGCGTTATGCATTTTACGTTATGCGCCATGCGTTATGCGATATGAGTTATGCGTTATGCGTTATGCGTTATGCGTTATGCGTTATGCGTTATGCGTTATGCGTTATGCGTTATGCGTTATGCGTTATGCGTTATGCGTTATGCGTTATGCGTTATGCGTTATGCGTTATGCGTTATGCGTTGGGCGTTGGGCGTAATACGTTTGCGTTATGCGTTATGCGTTATGCGTTATGCGTTATGCGTTATACGTTATTGGTTTATGCGTTATGCGTTATGTGTTATACGGTATGAGTTATGCGTTATGCGTTATACGTTATTGGTTTATGCGTTATGCGTTGTGCGTTATGCGTTGTTCGATATGCGTTATGCGTTGGGCGTTATACGTTATGCGTTATGCGTTATGCGTTATGCGTTATGCGTTATGCGTTATGCGTTATGCGTTATGCGTTATGCGTTATGCGTTATGCGTTATGCGTTATGCGTTATGCGTTATGCGTTATGCGTTATGCGTTATGCGTTATGCGTTATGCGTTATGCGTTATGCGTGTTGCGTTATGCGTTATGCGTTATGCGTTATGCGTTATGCGTTATGCGTTATGCGTTGTGCGTTATGCGTTATGCGTTCTGTGTTGTGCGTTGTGCGTTGTGCGTTATATTTTATGCGTTATGCGTTATGCGTTATGCGTTATGCGTTATGCTTTATGCTTTATGCGTTATGCGTTATGCGTTATGCATTTTGCGTTATGCGCCATGCGTTATGCGTTATGAGTTATGCGTTATGCGTTATGCGTTATGCGTTATACGGTTTGAGTTATGCGTTATGCGTTATACGGTTTGAGTTATGCGTTATGCGTTATACGTTATTGGTTTATGCGTTATGCGTTATGCGTTATGCGTTATGCGTTATGCGTTATGCGTTATGCGTGTTGCGTTATGCGTTATGGGTTATGTTTTATGCGTTATGCGTTATGCGTTATGCGTTATGCGTTATGCGTTATGCGTTATGCGTTATGCGAGATGCGTTATGCGTTATGCGTTATGCGTTATGCGTTATGCGTTATACGGTTTGAGTTATGCGTTATGCGTTATACGTTATTGGTTTATGCGTTATGCGTTGTGCGTTATGCGTTGTTCGATATGCGTTATGCGTTGGGCGTTATACGTTATGCGTTATGCGTTATGCGTTATGCGTTATGCGTTATGCGTTATGCTTTATGCGTTATGCGTTATGTGTTATACGGTATGAGTTATGCGTTATGCGTTATGCGTTATGCGTTATGCGTTGTGCGTTATGCGTTATGCGTTCTGTGTTGTGCGTTGTGCGTTGTGCGTTATGTTTTATGCGTTATGCGTTATGCGTTATGCGTTATGCGATATGCGTTATGCTTTATGCGTTGTTCGTTATGCGTTATGCGTTAGGCGTTATACGTTTGCGTTATGCGTTATGCGTTATGCGTTATGCGTTATGCGTTTTGCGTTATGCGTTATGCGTTATGCGTTATGGGTTATGTTTTATGCGTTATGAGTTATGCGTTATGCGTTGTGCGTTATGCGTTGTTCTTTATGCGTTATGCGTTGGGCGTTATACGTTTGCGTTATGTGTTATGCGTTATGCGTTATGCTTTATGCGTTATGCGTTATGCGTTATGCGTTATGCGTTATGCATTTTGCGTTATGCGCCATGCGTTATGCGTTATGCGTTATGCGTTATGCGTTGTGCGTTATGCGTTATGCGTTCTGTGTTGTGCGTTGTGCGTTGTGCGTTATGTTTTATGCGTTATGCGTTATGCGTTAGGCGTTATACGTTTGCGTTATGCGTTATGCGTTATGCGTTATGCGTTATGCGTTATGCGTTTTGCGTTATGCGTTATGCGTTATGGGTTATGTTTTATGCGTTATGCGTTATGCGTTATGCGTTGTGCGTTATGCGTTGTTCGTTATGCGTTATGCGTTGGGCGTTATACGTTTGCGTTATGCGTTATGCGTTATGCGTTATGCTTTATGCGTTATGCGTTATGCGTTATGCGTTATGCGTTATGCATTTTGCGTTATGCGCCATGCGTTATGCGTTATGAGTTATGCGTTATGCGTTATGCGTTATGCGTTATACGGTTTGAGTTATGCGTTATGCGTTATACGTTATTGGTTTATGCGTTATGCGTTATGCGTTATGCGTTATGCGTTATGCGTTATGCGTTATGCGTTATGCGTTATGCGTTATGAGTTATGCGTTATGCGTTATGCGTTATGCGTTATGCGTTATGCGTTATACGGTTTGAGTTATGCGTTATGCATTATACGGTTTGAGTTATGCGTTATGCGTTATACGTTATTGGTTTATGCGTTATGCGTTATGCGTTATGCGTTATGCGTTATGCGTTATGCGTTATGCGTTATGCGTTATGCGTTATGCGTTGATCGCAATACGTTTGCGTTATGCGTTATGCGTTATGCGTTATGCTTTATGCGTTATGCGTTATGCGTTATACGGTATGAGTTATGCGTTATGCGTTATGCGTTATGCGTTATGCGTTGTGCGTTATGCGTTATGCGTTAGGCGTTATGCGTTATGCTTTATGCGTTATGCGTTATGCGTTATGCGTTATGCGTTATACGGTTTGAGTTATGCGTTATGCGTTATACGTTATTGGTTTATGCGTTGTGCGTTATGCGTTATGCGTTCTGTGTTGTGCGTTGTGCGTTGTGCGTTATGTTTTATGCGTTATGCGTTATGCGTTAGGCGTTATACGTTTGCGTTATGCGTTATGCGTTATGCGTTATGCGTTATGCGTTTTGCGTTATGCGTTATGCGTTATGGGTTATGTTTTATGCGTTATGCGTTATGCGTTATGCGTTGTGCGTTATGCGTTGTTCGTTATGCGTTATGCGTTGGGCGTTATACGTTTGCGTTATGCGTTATGCGTTATGCGTTATGCTTTATGCGTTATGCGTTATGCGTTATGCGTTATGCGTTATGCATTTTGCGTTATGCGCCATGCGTTATGCGTTATGAGTTATGCGTTATGCGTTATGCGTTATGCGTTATGCGTTATACGGTTTGAGTTATGCGTTATGCGTTATACGTTATTGGTTTATGCGTTATGCGTTATGCGTTATGCGTTATGCGTTATGCGTTATGCGTTATGCGTTATGCGTTATGCGTTATGAGTTATGCGTTATGCGTTATGCGTTATGCGTTATGCGTTATGCGTTATACGGTTTGAGTTATGCGTTATGCATTATACGGTTTGAGTTATGCGTTATGCGTTATACGTTATTGGTTTATGCGTTATGCGTTATGCGTTATGCGTTATGCGTTATGCGTTATGCGTTATGCGTTATGCGTTATGCGTTATGCGTTATGCGTTATGCGTTATGAGTTATGCGTTATGCGTTATGCGTTATGCGTTATGCGTTATACGGTTTGAATTATGCGTTATGCATTATACGGTTTGAGTTATGCGTTATGCGTTATACGTTATTGGTTTATGCGTTATGCGTTATGCGTTATGCGTTATGCGTTATGCGTTATGCGTTATGCGTTATGCGTTATGCGTTATGCGTTATGCGTTATGCGTTATGCGTTATGCGTTATGCGTTGATCGCAATACGTTTGCGTTATGCGTTATGCGTTATGCGTTATGCGTTATGCGTTATGCTTTATGCGTTATGCGTTATGCGTTATACGGTATGAGTTATGCGTTATGCGTTATGCGTTATGCGTTATGCGTTATGCGTTATGCGTTGTGCGTTATGCGTTATGCGTTAGGCGTTATGCGTTATGCTTTATGCGTTATGCGTTATGCGTTATGCATTTTGCGTTATGCGCCATGCGTTATGCGTTATGAGTTATGCGTTATGCGTTATGCGTTATGCGTTATACGGTTTCAGTTATGCGTTATGCGTTATACGGTTTGAGTTATGCGTTATGCGTTATACGTTATTGGTTTATGCGTTATGCGTTATGCGTTATGCGTTATGCGTTATGCGTTATGCGTTTTGCGTTATGCGTTATGCGTAATGCGTTATGGGTTATGTTTTATGCGTTATGCGTTATGCGTTATGCGTTATGCGTTATGCGTTATGCGTTATGCGTTATGCGTTATGCGTTATGCGTTATGCGTTATGAGTTATGCGTTATGCGTTATGCGTTATGCGTTATGCGTTATAAGGTTTGAGTTATGCGTTATGCATTATACGGTTTGAGTTATGCGTTATACGTTATTGGTTTATGCGTTATGCGTTATGCGTTATGCGTTATGCGTTATGCGTTATGCGTTATGCGTTATGCGTTATGCGTTATGCGTTATGCGTTATGCGTTATGCGTTATGCGTTATGCGTTGATCGCAATACGTTTGCGTTATGCGTTATGCGTTATGCGTTATGCGTTATGCGTTATGCTTTATGCGTTATGCGTTATGCGTTATACGGTATGAGTTATGCGTTATGCGTTATGCGTTATGCGTTATGCGTTATGCGTTATGCGTTGTGCGTTATGCGTTATGCGTTATTCGTTATGCGTTATGCTTTATGCGTTATGCGTTATGCGTTATGCATTTTGCGTTATGCGCCATGCGTTATGCGTTATGAGTTATGCGTTATGCGTTATGCGTTATGCGTTATACGGTTTCAGTTATGCGTTATGCGTTATACGGTTTGAGTTATGCGTTATGCATTATACGTTATGCGTTATGCGTTGTTCGTTATGCGTTATGCGTTATGCGTTATGCGTTACGCGTTACGCGTTATGCGTTATGCGTTATGCGTTATGCGTTATGCGTTATGCGTTATGCGTTATGCGTTATGCGTTATGCGTTATGCGTTATGCGTTATGCGTTATGCTTTATGCGTTATGCGTTATGCGTTATGCATTTTGCGTTATGCGCCATGCGTTATGCATTATGAGTTATGCGTTATGCGTTATGCGTTATGCGTTATGCGTTATGCGTTATGCGTTATACGGTTTGAGTTATGCGTTATGCGTTATGGGTTACGTTTTATGCGTTATGCGTTATGCGTTATGCGCTATACGTTATGCGTTTTGCGTTGTTCGTTATGCGTTATGCGTTATGCGTTATGCGTTATGCGTTATGCGTTATGCGTTATGCGTTATGCGTTATGCGTTGGGCGTAATACGTTTGCGTTATGCGTTATGCGTTATGCGTTATGCGTTATGCTTTATGCGTTATGCGTTATGCGTTATACGGTATGAGTTATGCGTTATGCGTTATGCATTTTGCGTTATGCGCCATGCGTTATGCGTTATGAGTTATGCGTTATGCGTTATGCGTTATGCGTTATGCGTTATACGGTTTGAGTTATGCGTTATGCGTTATACGTTACTGGTTTATGCGTTATGCGTTATGCGTTATGCGTTATGCGTTATGCGTTATGCGTTGGGCGTAATACGTTTGCGTTATGCGCCATGCGTTATGCGTTATGCGTTAAGCGTTATGCGTTATGCGTTATGCGTTATGCGTTGTGCGTTATGCGTTATGCGTTAAGCGTTATGCGTTATGCGTTATGCGTTATGCGTTGTGCGTTATGCGTTGTGCGTTATGCGTTATGCGTTATGCTTTATGCGTTATGCTTTATGCGTTATGCGTTATGCGTTATGCATTTTGCGTTATGCGCCATGCGTTATGCGTTATGAGTTATGCGTTATACGTTATGCGTTATGCGTTATGCGTTATACGGTTTGAGTTATGCGTTATGCATTATACGTTATTGGTTTATGCGTTATGCGTTATGCGTTATGCGTTATGCGTTATGCGTTATGCGTTGTGCGTTATGCGTTATGCGTTATGCGTTATACGTTATTGGTTTATGCGTTATGCGTTATGCGTTATGCGTTACGCGTTACGCGTTATGCGTTATGCGTTATGCGTTATGCGTTATGCGTTATGCGTTATGCGTTATGCGTTATGCGTTATGCGTTATGCGTTATGCTTTATGCGTTATGCGTTATGCGTTATGCATTTTGCGTTATGCGCCATGCGTTATGCATTATGAGTTATGCGTTATGCGTTATGCGTTATGCGTTATGCGTTATGCGTTATACGGTTTGAGTTATGCGTTATGCGTTATGGGTTACGTTTTATGCGTTATGCGTTATGAGTTATGCGCTATACGTTATGCGTTTTGCGTTGTTCGTTATGCGATATGCGTTATGCGTTATGCGTTATGCGTTATGCGTTATGCGTTATGCGTTATGCGTTATGCGTTATGCGTTATGCGTTATGCGTTATGCGTTATGCGTTATGCGTTATGCGTTGGGCGTAATACGTTTGCGTTATGCGTTATGCGTTATGCGTTATGCGTTATGCTTTATGCGTTATGCGTTATGCGTTATACGGTATGAGTTATGCGTTATGCGTTATGCATTTTGCGTTATGCGCCATGCGTTATGCGTTATGAGTTATGCGTTATGCGTTATGCGTTATGCGTTATGCGTTATACGGTTTGAGTTATGCGTTATGCGTTATACGTTATTGGTTTATGCGTTATGCGTTATGCGTTATGCGTTATGCGTTATGCGTTGGGCGTAATACGTTTGCGTTATGCGCCATGCGTTATGCGTTATGCGTTAAGCGTTATGCGTTGTGCGTTATGCGTTATGCGTTGTGCGTTATGCGTTATACGTTAAGCGTTATGCGTTATGCGTTATGCGTTATGCGTTGTGCGTTATGCGTTGTGCGTTATGCGTTATGCGTTATGCTTTATGCGTTATGCTTTATGCGTTATGCGTTATGCGTTATCCATTTTGCGTTATGCGCCATGCGTTATGCGTTATTAGTTATGCGTTATACGTTATGCGTTATGCGTTATGCGTTATACGGTTTGAGTTATGCGTTATGCGTTATACGTTATTGGTTTATGCGTTATGCGTTATGCGTTATGCGTTATGCGTTATGCGTTATGCGTTGTGCGTTATGCGTTATGCGTTATGCTTTATGCGTTATGCTTTATGCGTTATGCGTTATGCGTTATGCATTTTGCGTTATGCGCCATGCGTTATGCGTTATGAGTTATGCGTTATGCGTTATGCGTTATGCGTTATGCGTTATGCGTTATACGGTTTGAGTTATGCGTTATGCGTTATACGTTATTGGTTTATGCGTTATGCGTTATGCGTTATGCGTTATGCGTTGGGCGTAATACGTTTGCGTTATGCGTTATGCGTTATGCGTTATGCTTTATGCGTTATGCGTTATGCGTTATACGGTATGAGTTATGCGTTATGCGTTATGCGTTATGCGTTATGCGTTATGCGTTGTGCGTTATGCGTTGTGCGTTATGCTTTATGCGTTATGCTTTATGCGTTATGCGTTATGCGTTATGCATTTTGCGTTATGCGCCATGCGTTATGCGTTATGCGTTATGCGTTATGCGTTATGCGTTGTGCGTTATGTGTTATGCGTTATGCTTTATGCGTTATGCTTTATGCGTTATGCGTTATGCGTTATGCATTTTGCGTTATGCGCCATGCGTTATGCGTTATGAGTTATGCGTTATGCGTTATGCGTTATACGTTTTGCGTTATGCGTTATGCGTTATGCGTTATGCGTTATGCGTCATGCGTTACGCGTTACGCGTTACGCCTTATGCGTTATGCGTTATGCGTTATGCGTTATGCGTTATGCGTTATGCTTTATGCGTTATGCGTTATGCGTTATGCGTTATACGGTATGAGTTATGCGTTATGCGTTATGCGTTATGCGTTATGCGATATGCATATGCGTTATGCGTTATGCGTTATGCGTTATGCGTTATGCGTTATGCTTTGTTCGTTATGCGTTATGCGTTATGCCTTATGCGTTATGCGTTATGCGTTATGCTTTATGCGTTATGCGTTATGCGTTATGCATTTTGCGTTATGCGCCATGCGTTATGCGTTATGTATTATGCGTTTAGCGTTATGCGTTATGCGTTATGGGTTATGTTTTATGCGTTATGCGTTATGCGTTATGCGTTATGCGTTGTTCGTTATGCGTTATGCGTTGGGCGTTATACGTTTGCGTTATGCGTTATGCGTTATGCGTTATGCGTTATGCGTTATGCGTAATGCGTTATGCGTTATGCGTTATGCGTTATGCGTTATGCATTTTGCGTTATGCGCCATTCGTTATGCGTTATGAGTTATGCGTTATGCGTTATGCGTTATGCGTTATGCGTTATGCGTTATACGGATTGAGTTATGCGTTATGCGTTATACGGTTTGAGTTATGCGTTATGCGTTATACGTTATTGGTTTATGCGTTATGCGTTATGCGTTATGCGTTTTGCGTTATGCGTTATGGGCTATGTTTTATGCGTTATGTCTTATGCATTTTGCGTTATGCGCCATGCGTTATGCGTTATGAGTTATGCGTTATGCGTTATGCGTTATGCGTTATGCGTTATACGGTTTGAGTTATGCGTTATGCGTTATGGGTTATGTTTTATGCGTTATCCGTTATGCGTTATGCGCTATACGTTATGCGTTTTGCGTTGTTCGTTATGCGTTATGCGTTGGGCGTTATACGTTTGCGTTATGCGTTATGCGTTATGCGTTATGCCTTATGCTTTATGCGTTACGCGTTATGCGTTATGGGTTATGTTTTATGCGTTATGCGTTATGCGTTATGCGCTATACGTTATGCGTTTTGCGTTGTTCGTTATGCGTTATGCGTTGGGCGTTATACGTTTGCGTTATGCGTTATGCGTTATGCGTTATGCCTTATGCTTTATGCGTTATGCGTTATGCGTTATGCATTTTGCGTTATGCGCCATGCGTTATGCGTTATGAGTTATGCGTTATGCGTTATGCGTTAAGCGTTAAGCGTTATGCGTTATACGGTTTGAGTTAGGCGTTATGCGTTATACGGTTTGAGTTATGGGTTATGCGTTATACGTTATTGGTTTATGCGTTATGCGTTATGCGTTATGCGTTTTGCGTTATGCGTTATGCGTTATGCGTTATGCTTTATGCGTTATGCGTTATGCTTTATGCGTTATGCATGATCCCTTATGCGTTAGGCGTTATGCGTTATGCGTGATCCGTTATGCGTTAGGCGTTATGCGTTATGCATTTTGCGTTATGCGCCATGCGTTATGCGTTATGAGTTATGCGTTATGCGTTATGCGTTATGCGTTATACGTTTTGCGTTATGCGTTATGCGTTATGCATTATGCGTTATGCGTTATGCGTTATGCGTTACGCGTTACGCGTTATGCGTTATGCTTTATGCGTTATGCGTTATGCGTTATACGGTATGAGTTATGCGTTATGCGTTATGCGTTATGCGTTGTGCGTTATGCGTTATGCGTTCTGTGTTGTGCGTTGTGCGTTGTGCGTTATGCTTTATGCGTTATGCGTTATGCCTTATGCGTTATGCGTTATGCGTTATGCTTTATGCGTTATGCGTTATGCGTTATGCGTTGTGCGTTATGCGTTATGTGTTCTGTGTTGTGCGTTGTGCGTTGTGCGTTATGCTTTATGCGTTTTGCGTTATGCGTTATGCGTTATGCGTTATGCGTTATGCGTTATGCGTTGTTCGTTATGCGTTATGCGTTATGCGTTATGCGTTATGCGTTGTTCGTTATGCGTTATGCGTTAGGCGTTATACGTTTGCGTTATGCGCTATGCGTTATGCGTTATGCGTTATGCTTTATGCGTTATGCGTTATGCTTTATGCGTTATGCATGATCCGTTATGCGTTAGGCGTTATACGTTTGCGTTATGCGTTATGCGTTATGCGTTATGCTTTATGCGTTATGCGTTATGCTTTATGCGTTATGCATGATCCCTTATGCGTTAGGCGTTATGCGTTATGCGTGATCCGTTATGCGTTAGGCGTTATGCGTTATGCATTTTGCGTTATGCGCCATGCGTTATGCGTTATGAGTTATGCGTTATGCGTTATGCGTTATGCGTTATACGTTTTGCGTTATGCGTTATGCGTTATGCATTATGCGTTATGCGTTATGCGTTATGCGTTACGCGTTACGCGTTATGCGTTATGCGTTATGCGTTATGCGTTATGCGTTATGCTTTATGCGTTATGCGTTATGCGTTATGCGTTATACGGTATGAGTTATGCGTTATGCGTTATGCGTTTTGCGTTATGCGTCATGCGATATGCATATGCGTTATGCGTTATGCGTTATGCGTTATGCGTTATGCGTTATGCGTTATGCGTTATGCGTTATGCGTTATGCGTTATGCGTTATGCGCCATTCGTTATGCGTTATGAGTTATGCGTTATGCGTTATGCGTTATGCGTTATGCGTTATGCGTTATACGGATTGAGTTATGCGTTATGCGTTATACGGTTTGAGTTATGCGTTATGCGTTATACGTTATTGGTTTATGCGTTATGCGTTATGCGTTATGCGTTATGCGTTTTGCGTTATGCGTTATGGGCTATGTTTTATGCGTTATGCGTTATGCATTTTGCGTTATGCGCCATGCGTTTTGCGTTATGAGTTATGCGTTATGCGTTATGCGTTATGCGTTATGCGTTATGCGTTATGCGTTATGCGTTATACGGTTTGAGTTATGCGTTATGCGTTATACGTTATTGGTTTATGCGTTATGCGTTATGCGTTATGCGTTATGCGTTATGCGTTATGCGTTTTGCGTTATGCGTTATGCGTTATGCGTTTTGGGTTATGAATTTTGCGTTATGCGTTATGCGTTATGCGTTATGCGTTATGCGTTATGCGTTATGCGTTATGCGTTATGCGTTATGCGTTATGCGTTTTGCGTTGTTCGTTATGCGTTATGCGTTGGGCGTTATACGTTTGCGTTATGCGTTATGCGTTATGCGTTATGCTTTATGCGTTATGCGTTATGCGTTATGCGTTATACGGTATGAGTTATGCGTTATGCGTTATGCGTTTTGCGTTATGCGTCATGCGATATGCATATGCGTTATGCGTTATGCGTTATGCGTTATGCGTTATGCGTTATGCGTTATGCGTTATGCGTTATGCGTTATGCGTTATGCGTTATGCGCCATTCGTTATGCGTTATGAGTTATGCGTTATGCGTTATGCGTTATGCGTTATGCGTTATGCGTTATACGGATTGAGTTATGCGTTATGCGTTATACGGTTTGAGTTATGCGTTATGCGTTATACGTTATTGGTTTATGCGTTATGCGTTATGCGTTATGCGTTATGCGTTTTGCGTTATGCGTTATGGGCTATGTTTTATGCGTTATGCGTTATGCATTTTGCGTTATGCGCCATGCGTTTTGCGTTATGAGTTATGCGTTATGCGTTATGCGTTATGCGTTATGCGTTATGCGTTATGCGTTATGCGTTATACGGTTTGAGTTATGCGTTATGCGTTATACGTTATTGGTTTATGCGTTATGCGTTATGCGTTATGCGTTATGCGTTATGCGTTATGCGTTTTGCGTTATGCGTTATGCGTTATGCGTTTTGGGTTATGAATTTTGCGTTATGCGTTATGCGTTATGCGTTATGCGTTATGCGTTATGCGTTATGCGTTATGCGTTATGCGTTATGCGTTATGCGTTTTGCGTTGTTCGTTATGCGTTATGCGTTGGGCGTTATACGTTTGCGTTATGCGTTATGCGTTATGCGTTATGCGTTATGCTTTATGCGTTATGCGTTATGCGTTATGCATTTTGCGTTATGCGCCATGCGTTATGCGTTATGAGTTATGCGTTATGCGTTATGCGTTATGCGTTATGCGTTATACGGTTTGAGTTATGCGTTATGCGTTATACGGTTTGAGTTATGGGTTATGCGTTATACGTTATTGGTTTATGCGTTATGCGTTATGCGTTATGCGTTTTGCGTTATGCGTTATGCGTTATGCGTTATGCGTTATGCGTTATGCGTTATGCGTTATGCGTTATGCGTTATGCGTTATGCGTTGGGCGTAATACGTTTGCGTTATACGTTATGCGTTATGCGTTATGCGTTATGCTTTATGCGTTATGCGTTATGCGTTATACGGTATGAGTTATGCGTTATGCGTTATGCGCTATGCGTTATGCGTTGTGCGTTATGCGTTATGCGTTCTGTGTTGTGCGTTGTGCGTTGTGCGTTATGCTTTATGCGTTATGCGTTATGCGTTATGCGTTATGCGTTATGCGTTATGCGTTATGCGTTGTTCGTTATGCGTTATGCGTTAGGCGTTATACGTTAGTAGGTATACTATGTCTTTTCTAGACCAGGGTGGTTCCCCCCATGGGGAGAGGGGGAAACCCCCCCCCATGGGAGGGGGGGGGGGTCATGAAGAAGTGTCATTTCATAAAGTATCAACTATGTGGTTCGCAGGATGTGACGTCACGGAAGTGACGTCACAAGCGGTAGATGGGTGCGGACCACACGTGTTGACTCCTTGCCGATCTATCGGACAATGGCGTTTCATAGCCTTCTCCACCTGTAAGTGATGGTGGTGGTGGTGGTAAGATCCTTCCCTTACCACCTTCGCAGAAACCCCACCACTTCTGTGACGTCACAAGCGGTAGATGGGTGCAGACCACACGTGTTGACTCTTTGCCGATCTATCCGACAATGGCGTTTCATAGCCTTCTCCACCTGTAAGTGATGGTGGTGGTGGTAAAATCCTTCCCTTACCACCTTCGCAGAAACCCCACCACTTCTAGCGGTAGATGGTTGCGAACCACACGTGTTGACACTTTGCCGATCTAACCGACAATGGGTGTTTCATAGTCTCTCTCTTACCCTCGCCACCTCCGCAGGAATCCCCACCAATTCCATAACTCTCACAGCTTTTGACACGCGCATCCATAAACACGTGCACACAAAAACTGCAACAACAGCATGTTTTCGTTTATGACGCTATTTGATAGATCTTGATATTTTTTATGAAATATTATACCCGTTAGGAATGGACAGGAATCTCGAGACAGGAAATGAAAAAAATCACACATAAAATGCTGGAATAACCTTTCAATTTTATTTTATTAGCATTACATCTAATCCTAAAGCCAACAATTCGGCGTCTATTAATGAATTGCGTTCAAAATCTTCATTTTCAATAATTGTTTTTGCAAAATCATCGGTTACATTAGATATTATTTGCATAAACTTACAATATTTTGTCTGTATAGAATATAGGTTCTCAGATAGCCATGAGTACATGTGATCAATACAATATTCTAAGTCAAACAATTTTCTCATCGTTTTCTCAGTAATCTGTATACACTTAGTCGAATTCGATAATTTTGCAACCTTCACATAATCATTTATGCGACAGAAATCCATGGTTATATCACCAACTTTCACAGCATTCCCTAAGTTGACAATGTTCTGCAGAATATCTTCTCCCTTTCGTAGAAAATCTTTCCACGTAGCCATAGAGAATTGAATTTCATTGCCACGATTGTCTCCTATAGCCAACTCAACGTGACAGCAACCACCAATTCGAACTCCAATGTCGAGATATTTGTAGCATGTATTCGTCAATGGATATCTTCTACCCAATATACGCACCGCACGCGTGATCCTCTGTTCTGTATTATCAACCCTGATAAGAAAAGAAACAATTAGGAGAGAAATTTTTTTTCAATAGATACAAAGAAACAATTATGAACAGTATTTTTTTGCAGTTGTTGGAATACTTACTGTGTGTGTAATTTCGGAGGATTGAACTCATTATTCTCTCGCGCTGCTCGAGAATTGACATTTGCGGACCACATAGTTGACACTGTGTCGATCTAACCAACAATAGCGTTTTATAGCCTCTCTTACTCCCCATTCTCTCCAGTTTCTGAAGGATGGGGGGGGGGGGGGTATCATGCTAACACTTTTTGAAACATGATACAGGATGCAGGTAAAGCCCCTTCCCTTGCTTGCATCATCTTCCAAGTTTGCAAAAAAAATATGCTGACTTTGCAAAATATGCTCGCGCTATAGCAAGTTCGAACACGTTTGGCGTTCTTGTGGGAAACTGTCCTTGAAACATGATACCGGATGCATGTATATCCCCTCCCTCGCCTGCATCACCTTCCAAGTTTTGCAAAATTCCAAGTTTGCAAAAAATATGCTGACTTTGCAAAATATGCTCGCGCTATAAGGTGCACGTGTCCCCCGTGGGAAACTGTCCTTGAAACATGATACCGGATGCAGGTAAACCCCCCTTCCCTCTCTTGCATCATCTTCCAAGTTTGCAAAATATGCTCACTTTGCAAAATATACTCGCGCTATAGAACTGACATAAGCGAAGGTCTAGTAAAGCAATTTTTTTGTTAAATAATACAATTTATTAAAAAAATCATGGTTCATGTCGCTCAGTATACAATTTACATAGTTTAAATACATTTTCCATGGCACATACACCAGTATGGAATGCACATCTATGCAATCCCTTTGGCATCAACGATAATCTTGGAACATCCTCCAGATCCACATCAAGAGCTTCTATTCCAGTTAACTTCCATAACCATTTTTTCTTTTCCAATCCCCTGACAATGACTTGCTGCGTATTTTCAAGAGCCAGTTTCAAACAACTTCCAGCTGTTTTGTACGAAACATATCCGTCTGCCCAACCGATTCCATGATGTTTGCGCGTTAACCATCGAACCTGACGTGCTTCAGTAGCATTCAATCGATGGAATTCAAATGGTGGCTCGAATATCCAGTGCAATAGTTTATTTCCATCTTGTAAAATGGCTGCTTCCTTTACAATAAAATCGTTTGACCCTGTCTTGAAACCTTGTAGATCAACGAACGATACACGGGACATCATGCACCCACCGCTTGTTAAAGTATTCTGCGTACGACGTTGGTCAACGGACTATACTCGACTATACGATCGTGTATGATTAAGCAGTATGCAGCTGTATTCACAGGCACATTATCTCTGCACTCGAAATCTATGCGCACATCAATGGTTGCACTTTTAACAGATTCGTTTTGACGAGAACAGTCTATGACCACAAATGGGCCTCGTGATAAGAACTCTAATTCATCCAGTAGCGGCTCACTGGATCGATTACCATAATATGAGTTTTGAAATTTAGCATACATGTCGTAAAGTATCGCATACTTATTCTTTTCAAAATTCAAGTTTAGATCATCATATGGATACGATTCGGAATTTAGGTACAACCGTATGTTTGACAGTTTACAATCATCGAAATGATTAGCAGTCTTATGCAATTGATTCTTCCTATCATTCTGCAATGCGAATATGATGAAGCGAGGTTTCTCCAATTGTGTTACCGTCTTTATCGCCCACGTATGCTTCGTAGTTGTTTGTAAATGTGGATATTCATATAGATCCCAAGAGCGGAAACTCATAGGTATCATTTGCCCTCTCTCGAGAATGTGTAATAATGACAATTTGGTTACTTCTTCCAGACTTATGTGTGGCATACGCCACTGAACTTTGAATAATTCGATTTTAGGTTTTAAAGTATTAGAACCATTCAACGCGTTTAGATCGTTTCGCGATCGAATTAAGACCAACTCTTGACGCACGTTAACGGTAATCTTGTTATAATCTTCACCGAAACCAAATAGCATATTGAATGGTATGCAGAAATTGAAATCTTCGCCATCCAGTTTTCGATACCAGCCTGCGGTGGCCAATGCTTTACTTTTTCCAGGAGAGATGGATACATATGTTTTTAACGAGGTTGTTATTCCAGGATTTCTACAGCGGTCTATTTCAACTCCGTTCAGTTCATAGCGAATTTCATCAAACATGAAAGCAGCGCAATTGGTATCGAGAGTAACATTGTTGCTTGTACCGTCAGGTGGAGTTTCTTCTGAAATGACTTTTCCTTCAATGTACAAGAAACTCTCACACGGTAGCGTATACAGATCCTGCTGGTGTATCGGTATCCTTATTTCATCACTATTTCCGAGAGTAGTATTAGCATAGGGATTATATGTGTGCACTTCTATCTTAGTTATACGGTTATCAGAAGTTGGCGCATTGCCAATGGCCAAAATGTCAGACATTATTGCTTTACAACAAATCCCAACGATTGTAGAAAACGTATGTTCTGCAAGCTCAGGTTCTTCTCCCTCGACGATGGTGTGGCGCGAGATCGAATTACTGTGTCGATGAACGTATTTTTTGTAGTGATTGGAGGTTCGTCCGTTTTGTTATAGACAAGCATAATACAACACTTATTCGTAGATGCGCGGGTCCCGCCGTCTTACATGCAGTCTAACAGTGATTTCTTCTCCACGAAAATCAATCAAACGATTGTTTTGATCCACTAGACGTACTTCTAAATCATCTATTCGTCGCACGACGATCGGAAGATAAATGACTCGCGGTGGAGTTTCTGAGATCTTATAACCTGGAGGAACCCTAGGTGAAAATTCGTGAATAATGTGTACGGGTTTGTCATTACTGTATGATCCAGCTGTTATGCTACATTCCACTCTGATCACGTTGATGCTTATGATTTTCACAGGAGCGTCAGACTCATGCCACGTTTTAGGTGGGAGAATACGGTTTAGAGAAAATCCAAGTAGCGATCCTATGTTATTGGATTTCGTAAAATTGATCTTATAGGAGCAGTATATTTCACTCTTCATCGTATTATTGTTAGCACGTATGATGAGCGGATATTGGTCATCGTTCCCTGAATCACGTTCAGTTGGATATCGTTGCAACATTTCCCGTTTCAAGTATTTATTGATTGCATCCAGTTCGTAAGATCCTTCGGGAATTACAATTTCTTCGTCATTTTCACCGAAATAAAATCTATTATTGCGAGCATCGACGTTCGGTATCGTGTTAAACGTTTCAAAATCCACGAGACCCAATTCGTATTCATGGCTATTCAAATCTATTGAGGGAAAGTACTGGACTGCGAGCATACTGCTCTTACCCGTTAACGTTAGTGTCAACGATGAAGGTCTCATGTTTATACGAATGAGTTAAAGCACATAATGAAATTTTATGTATCGAGAATGTGCATTTATAACGAGTTTTCCTCAAGAAATTTTACACACAGTTGCCCGCATATGGTTTGATTAAAATTTTGAACACGTTTATGATTGTAAGTAATTTTTGCCGAGGATCCGAAATATGCAATAAGTTCCACAGGTGGTCGTAGATTACCAAAACTATCAAAGTATTTTACGGTATGATTGTGTTTCACGTATGCGACCCAATGTGTACCGGGACCGATGCTTTCATCCAAGTTTACTATACCACTCTCGTTTACATTTGCTCTTGTCGGAAGACTATCGCGCATGTATACTCCGCGAAAATGTGGTATATTCTTTCTTCCTATATCCTCAAGCTGAACATTTGTCATTGGTTGTATCCCTAGTTTTTCATAGAGTGAACTTTTTTTTTTTTCTTTAAACCGCTACCCTTTTTGTACGGTGCGAGATAAAGTCCGCGACCTTCCATAGCATGATTATGACGTTGCATTTCCTCCAACTGTTTTCGTGCAGCCTTGGCGTCGTTCACAACCTTCGCTATTCCGGCAGCACCACCAGTCAACGATCCTATAGCTGCCAATGCAGGCAAGAGGAACGGGAGGAAACCGCCTCGCTTTGCTATTGGTAGAGTTCGCCTCTTCTTCTTACCACCGTTACCAGTGTTTTTCTTTTTCTTGATTCCCATCCCAAGCGCCGTCTTAGCTTTCATAGCAGCCCAAACAGTTGACGCAGTTATCTTCTCACCTAACGTAGCGTCCTTCGCAAATATACGACGATGTGCTCGATCAGCTAAAATGTGATCTACCTTGTGACGATTCGCCAAATCTTTGTTTTGAGAGTATGCAATATCGTGTTCTCTACAGGCCGAATCTAATGGATTTATACCTCGATCGCCGCGAGCCAAGCGTTTGCGCAACCGTGTACCAGGTCCACAAAATTGATATCCGGGCATATGTAACTCAAACGGTAATTTATTTATTAGGGTATTTAGAAGTCCTGCGCCTCGCCGCCGTATGCAGGAGTAACAATCTTTTTTCATAGGTGGTCTATCGATGAGCATATGTATGTGTCACAAGTATGGAAGTCACCTCTAGACTGATTGATATTTCTGAGCAACGTTTGTATAAATATTCCCCATACCCACACTTATCTGTTATTGTTGCAACAGTCGCGATGCGGTTCATAAGACAACCTGTGAAAATTCGGGTGATCTCTGACAGAAAGTTTGATAATATTACCAGAAATATTCTGCGACATGGACCGTTATTACCTAACACTGTACGCGGTATAGTGTGCGGTCCTTCCAATTGTGGGAAAACTAATGTAGTCATTAGCATGTTGGAAAGTCCTAATGGAATGCGATTCGAGAACGTGTACGTATATTCAAAGTCTTTGCAACAGCCGAAATATCAATATTTGGAAAAGCTACTCTCATCTGTAGAAAATGTTGGCTACTTTCCTTTTTCACACAATAGCGATGTCGTTCCACCTAACGAAGCTCTACCGAATTCAATATTTATATTTGATGACGTAGCATGTGACAAGCAAGATGTGATTAGAGAGTACTTTTCCATGGGTCGACATTCAAAAGTGGATAGTCTGTATCTTTGTCAATCATATGCAAGAATTCCGAAACATCTGATTCGCGATAATACCAATCTCTTACTACTATTCAAACAGGATAGTATGAATTTACATCATGTGTATAATGATCATGTAAATACAGATATGACGTTTGAACAATTTAACGAACTGTGTGCAGAATGTTGGCAACAGAACTATGGATTTGTGGTTATAGACAAGGATAGCCCTATGCATAGAGGTCGTTATCGACGTGGATTTAATGACTATGTCATAGTATAATGGTATCATTTGACCACCACCCCGCGTTGTGATCAGAACATTGAACAGGTGTCGAACGGCTATTGAACGGTTATTGAACGACATCGAACGGGTACCAAACGGAGGTGTTGAACGTACACGTTCAACGTAAAACGGGTGTCGAACGAAGTGTCGAACGTACACGTTCAACGTAGAACGGGTGTCGAACAAGGTGTTGAACGTACACGTTCAACGTAGAACGGGTGTCGAACGAGGTGTTGAACGTACACGTTCAACGTAGAACGGGTGTCGAACGAAGTGTCGAACGTACACGTTCAACGTAGAACGGGTGTCGAACGAGGTGTCGAACGTACACGTTCAACGTAGAACGGGTGTCGAACGAGGTGTCGAACGAACACGTTCGACATAGAACGGGTGTCGAACGAGGTGTCGAACGAGGTGTCGAACGGGGGTGTCGACGTAGAACGGGTATCGAACGATATTGAACGTTGTTGAAAACTCTTCCAATTGAGCATGGAACAAAATTCTGTTGAACAAAAACGGGAAAAGAGGAAAAAAGAAGTGTTAACGAAAGAGATTGCCAAGACGAGTGAAGCTATACGAAAAAAATATTTGGCACTTAAAGCTGGAAAAATGGATATCGATGCGGTGTTGGAACATAGATTGCAACCTGTGATAAGACCCTTGAAAGAATTGATTGAAAACACAAAACCGATTCCGAGTCCAATTCTTCAAGAGACACCTTCGGAGTCAGCATCAGTCAACATTGTATCAGCAACAATCGCCTATGTTTAATGCTGCACCTGGATATCGTGAAGGTATACCTCCAGCATCACCTCCAGCATCACCTCCAGCATCACCGTTGCACGAACAACAACCACCTATGCTTAACACTACACTCCAATGTTGTGGATTGAAGCCACCTGTGCTAAACGCTACACCTCGGTATCGTGGATTGAAAAGAGTACGTGCGGAAACACCTTTAAAACCTACACCTATTCGATTATCAAAACGACTTTGTCCAAATTCCAAACCTCCTGCAGAAGAAGTATGGACAGACGAAGCAGAAACACTTGAGCAAAATATTCTCGAAACGACAATGCGTGAAATTGTTGAGAATCCTGAACAGCACGAAGAAGCCACTACATATTTGTCTCAGAATCTCGGACCGCTGTCGCAGGAATATTTGAACTTCTTTTTCACAGATAAGAAAAAACAGGTTGACCACGTGTATGGTGTGTACTATGATAAAAATGCAATGATGCTTGGGGATAAGAGTTTCGATGTAGACATGGAAGATAATATAATTATCGATAACGTGAAATATAAAGGAACACCTGGTCTGTTCGAACTAATTTTCAAGAGAATCCCCGACGATACGGTGTACACCGATGATGACAAACAGAAATATAAGAGTATTCTGCTGACAACAAATGCACACAGGCGCAACCATAATGCTGCAAATCCTCTATTGAGTAACAGGGGATACAAGTATAAACATATAATTGCATCATTGCTTGAAATACGACCTCGCACTGGAAGAGGGTTTGCCTCCAAGTCAAATTTGATGAGTACATTACCGGAGAACATGGCGGTTACCGTTAATGCGATTGATTATGTACATTGGGATGATCCGAACGAGCTAGTAGATAGAATAAGATTGTTGGTATCATCGCGAGCTGCTGGGCATACCGGACATGATAATGAAATTGTTTCAATAATAGAGGAGCTCCGAGAAGCAGGATTGATTATAAATTAAAGGTCGTTCTGATCATGTTCACCAGTACCTTTTCATGATGGCTATCAACAAGTTCGGTGCTATGCTCCGAAACGAGTCAAATGAAGATAATGATGCAATATGTAAGAATTATGTGCGATGGAGTGCACTTTGCCTCGACGGGGATGCTTTCAACGCGAGAAATCGAAAGATAGAACGTTTAGCATACCCGACAAATGATACCGATGCTGTGAATAAGTTATACTTGGACAAAGAAATGACACATATTTTGAAAGCATGTGATGCCAAGTGTACGAAGCTACAGGAAGAAATAATGGTCAAAGTCCATAATTTACATGAACAAATGCTCAAGGTGGTGCGTGATACAATTCTAAGAATGACATCACAGAACAACAAAAGGGGTGGGGCAAGTTTTAGCAAGAAATAATGGTTAAAGTCTATACATTGCATCGAATGTTATAAATATATTTACATAGTTTGAAAGATGTCAGTTTCCAGCTAGAATGCGTCCGCAAGAAACCGGTTGTAATGTCGATGTAAAATTCATAGACCGAATCATGCGATTATTTTTATACATTTTAAATATCTTTTGTTCAATCCTAAATCCCGACCATGAGCAAAGAGAAGACGCAATTAGTGGAGGAACTGCATGCCCCTGCCAGACGGATTTTCCCGCGACGTCGAGTTTTAGTTCGTGGGTATGACGATCTATGGCAAGCCGATCTCGTAGATATGCAGTCTCACGCACGCATAAATGGCGGTAACAAATACATATTAACCGTTATCGATGCGTTATCCAAATATGCATGGAGCGTACCGCTCAAGACTAAAAGTGGGAGCGAGGTAGCTAAAGCATTCGAAACAATATTTCGAAATCGATGTCCGAAAAATTTGCAAACCGATCAGGGGAAGGAATTTTACAACAGTGAGGTGCAAGAACTTCTGACGAAACGCGGTATTAATCATTATTCTACGTATTCGGTTATGAAGGCTTCCATCGTAGAACGGTTCAATCGTACATTGAAGAACAGCATGTGGAAAGAGTTTACACTTAATGGAACCTATAAATGGGTCAATGCGCTACCTCATCTAGTTGCAAAATACAATGCACAAAAGCACAGAACTATTAGAATGCGACCATGTGATGTCACCCCCGCCATTTCCAAACGACTCATATGCACCGCGTATAACAACATCAAGATTGCTGCACCGGCGAAATTCAGTGTGGGGCAGTCTGTACGCATCAGCAAATTTAAAACTGTTTTCGATAAAGGTTACACGCCAAATTGGACCACTGAGGTGTTTAAGATAGTCAAGGTACAAGCAACTAATCCGGTGACTTATCTGTTGCAAGATTCCCAGGGAAACCGCGTTTCTGGAGGATTCTATGAACACGAATTGCTTCGCGTTGTCAATCCAGATGTATACCTAGTGGAGAAAGTGTTGCGTAGAAAAGGAAATAAGGTGTATGTAAAATGGTTAGGATTGAGCAATGTAAACAATTCATGGATAAATAAAGACAATGTATTATAAACATATATTATAAACATTTATTATAAACAATTTAACCTGTTTAATGAAAAAGTTAGTTGATACACAATCTTCTATTTACATTGAATTTAAACAATTTTATTGCTATGGATTAGGGTTAGAGCTACGAAGGAATTCGATAATGGCCCCACGGCAATGTTTCAGTCGAGTTGGGTATGACATACCGTTTGTCATCATATGGGCTGAGAGCAATTTTTCGCTCTGATACAGTATACACTTTGTGCAATTTCGAACGTATACATGCCTGTGTACGACTCATAGCAATTTCATTTTGTAAACACCGCATGTAATCATCGAACGTTATTGTTGTCCTTACAACGCTAGTTTTTACACCTTTCGCTTTTTTCGTATCTGATTTTCCATCTACGCGCAATGTGTACATTTTCGCTCTCAGCCCGACAAAGTCTGTCATTATCATCCCATTGTTCTCGTCTTTCATCAAGCCGGGAACCTTTTTATTTACAAGTGGGATATTATACCTATTCTCTATCGGATAATCGCTTGTGTCGAAACGGCTAATATCGCGTCTCATGGTTTCATAAATGTCCTCACACATAATATAATAAATTAAACTGTCAGTGTCTGTATACATTACTTTACACGTTTTACCATATTGAGGAATCATGTACTCATGATGAAATTCGTACAAGCAGGTTTTGGATATATCTAATATGCACATGCCTACATATATTGGCTTGTTGAATTTCACTATGACTTTGCGTAACTCCACAGCAGACAAGTTTTCGGAAAATACACAGCGGCTGTGGAAATTTGGTTTTGCAATCATTGCCTCTGCACCATATCGCCCATCCCATCGTGTCACGAGTTTTACATCTACATGATTCCGAACGTTTTCCATAGTTTTACCGAATACCGCGTTGTTCATCAATTTGTACAAATTCTTTTCAAAATCGTTAGCGGCATTTGTTCTAAACAGAGTATTTAATTCTATATATTCGCGGAGCCATGGTGACTGTGTGAATTGGAGGATGCGATGAATCTTTGTAATACGAAGACCGTGGCGCGTGCACTGCTGCAGATTATAATAGTGTATTACGTAACGCTGCTTATCATGTAACGTTGCAAGCAACTTGGCCTCTCTTTTGCCAGGTGGTTTGGCGTGTGCCGGACAGAACGGTAGGTCAGCATGAACATCATGCAGACTTTGCGGATATTCTAGATCCACCTCGAGAATGTAACCTATGGGTGAATCAGCAGCAATCAAAGATATGTCAAAATTTTCAATGTTGTTAACCCATTGAAATTCTGCATATGGCAAAGGCTGACACATTGCCCATCCGTATAAATTGTTTACATCGAAGTACATCAAGTATGATGATGGTTTCGATGGATCATACGACTGCATGTACTTGTTATTGGCTTCCGCATGTCTGCCAGAACATTGGCTTAAACCGCCGCGTATACCGCGTTCGATGAACATCACCATATCAATATCAGTTAATAATTCAAATCTAATTTTTGTATGCTTTAGCATGGCATCCCACGTGAAACCTGGTAAAGTGTAATAATATGCTGGATCTAAACCGTAGCTCTTAATGCAAGTTTTACGAAAATTTTCAAAAACGTCAGCCAATAACAAGACATCAGTTTTCAAATACAGATCGCTGTATTCGCCCAAGGTTTTTATGTCGAAACGCTTCCACACATTCTCGGCATGTGCATAATCACGTTCGGATATAGTTTCACCTGTCAGCGAGCTGTAAAATGACTCGAGCGGTGGCAAACAGAGATCGTTTAATTTATCTATGCAATCGAGGTATTCGTATGGGAAAACACCCTTTCGCGTCAATAGCTTGAAATTTTCTGTGGAGAGATCTTGAAATTCGGAACGTAAAATTGTTAATTTGTTTGTGTCGAGGAAAGATGCTAATTTGTCTAGACTTGTATTCAAAAATTTGTACGAATCGATGAATCGTAATTTAATACAATCATGCGAATCTGATTGCTGATCTTTAACATTTTTTGTAAATGAAATGTACTTTTCTTTAGTTATTGGTAATACGTTGACACTGCCTTCAAACGCATTAGCTATTTCTTCGATAATGAAATGCGAATCGTACCCGGATAAATTGTGGAAGACTATGGGTATACAAAATGAATTTTTATAATTTAAATTGCAATCTTGATGTGCGGGGCCTCTATATCGTCCTGTCAGATGACAATGGTCGTGCACTCGTATTGCGTTTTCCTCAAATGGTTTTTCACAAATGTGGCAATGAGTTGCGTTGATAAATGTCTCACACTGTTCATTCGTTAACTGTTTCATAGGTATATTACTGGATAAGGTGCATTTAACGAAATATGCTAAATTTTCTAATTCTCCGACGAACCATGAGACGCACTTCTCATCGCGACGACACCGATATACCGATAGAGATGCATCGTGTGAACAATGTACATAGTATGCGATACTAAATACTCTGTGATGTTGGTATGCGTGTGATTGAAGTTTCTCATCTTCCTTCCCACAATCTTCCATCTTCTCGAGCGTGCATTCGAGGTCGGCGTACACCACAAATGGAAGCGGTTCTTTCCACAAATAGTTGCCGAAAGAGAGCCATTTATCGTCCTCACTAGGTAACATGATGGCGCAGCGATTCAGTTCTGCACAGTCTCTTTCATGGGCTTGCAATCTCTCGTTGGAATAAAAGTAGTGTAAGCACCTAAAAACAATTTTATTTACATGTGTTATCATATACCATAATAACTTTGTAAATGTTGTACATACCGATCACAGATGAATTTCATGTGAGTGTTTTTGGTCAATTGTGCGCTAACGAGTCGTGATAGGTTCTTAATCCACACATAATGCCCAACACTGCTGTCGGCTCGGTCTTGTATGTACAGCAAGTTGACATGTCGATTCCTCTTCTGATTGGTGAGACGAAGTGGGAAAAATGTGAATGATTTTGCCCTTTTTTTCTTCTCGAAGATGTCTTCAAAACCATATACGTTAATCGAAATATCGTTCAACTTTTCAAACCGGGTAATCTGATTCAACAGCATGGGGAACTTGATGTCTTCGAATTTTAATACCGTTGTGTATTGCGGGTATGAACTTTGGCGGTTATTGTGAGCTGTCGCTGGATACAAAGCTGCAATCACCGACCATGCAAAGCATGCATTATCTTTAGAGTAAACATTGATTGTAGCTTTCTTCAACGCTATTTCTCTCGGTACGCTGATCTGACACCCTGCACGCAGGGGGTTATATTTGTTGATACCGACTGTAAGATTGAGTATTCGCGACAACGCCCATCCGCTATCCCGTTCCTGAAATTCTTCCAACGACGTTAAGATCGGTCCCAAGATGCACAGCTCGTACAGCTCTTCGAGATCGGTTGTGTAAAAGATTTCACAGTTCTTCGTGCTCACACTTTTGCGAGAACGTTGAACACCTGTCACAAATTCACCGTTGAACACAGCGTTCACTTTTACAGACCTATGTTTTTCCAAAGCGTTCCGTACTTTTTCAAGCACAATTTCCCTCGCATCTTGGAGGAAGCTGCGAGGTTCAATATAATTGGAATTGATAACGGCACCTGTTAATATGCGACCCTTGAAAGCTGTGTCTATTTCACGCCATAAGAGTTCTGTACTTGTATATCCGGCACCTTCATGTATGAAACGTCTTCGCAAGGAGTATTTTAAACTCTCAAGAGCTGCGATACGTGCAATCAATGATTGTTGAATACCGATCGATAATCGAGGACGTTTTACCCGATTATATTCTTCAAGCAACTCGAGGCATTCGTTGAACCTTTCCTCCCAGGCAAGGTATTCTTCCCGCAATCTTAAACAATCAGATTGGTCCCACAAATGGCGTTCAATATTCTGAATTTCTTCCATGGTGACACAGTTTTTTAATTACCTCACAGTGACTGAGCAAAACTAATTTGGAGGTGTACATATATAGCCTCCATGTTCATACATAATATGATAAATTATGCTGTCGATGTAGAAAAACGTCGACTAAAAACCGTCGCTAGCATTTTCGATTTAACTTCACTTTCATGGTCTAGTTCTCAGAAAAACATAATAATACTTCACATTCAACGATGCAACGTTCGCCCGTTTCGATGATGTCCAATATTGTTGATGGTGAATCGACCGCGGGACAACGCGCTACGACTTGGCTAAATTTTTTCGTATAGGTGAAACATACACGACTCGTTTCGCATTAAACGTTCTATCACTGTTCTGTGCTCGACGGGAAAACGATCCTTCAAATACAAATTTATAATGTGAACCCAAGCTAAACTTTTTAACGTTGAGACAGTCATTTTTTTTTCATCAATATTCATCGTCACATAATACACGTAACTCGCGTCTTTTCATCGGTAAAAGAAATGGTAGAATCAAACGTGTTCCCTCGTAGATATAATCGGTTCTTATATAACCTCCTCAAAACAGCAGACTCGGCAAAAAATACCAGAGTCCAGAAACCGTCACTAATTTATTTTTCAGTGTCTCATTTTCGCTCGCAATATTGTATCGGTGTCTCGAAACATTTGCAAAGCATTGCATTTTCGCACGCTCGATATTTCATCGGAATGCGATACAGATGAAACTAGAATCAAATAACGTCTTAAAGACAAAATGCTGACCTTGCAGTTTTTTGCATGCATGTGTGTTTGCGAGATTCCTGTTCGTTCCTGTTCGTTGCTAAGAGGTATCATATTTCATAAAAAATGTCAAGGTCCATTAAATAGCGTCTTAAACGAAAACATGCTGTTGTTGCAGTTTTTGTGTGCACGTGTTTATAGATGCGCGTGTCAAAAGCTGTGAGAGTTATGGAATTGGTGGGGATTCCTGCGGAGGTGGCGAGGGTAAGAGAGAGACTATGAAACACCCATTGTCGGTTAGATCGGCAAAGTGTCAACACGTGTGGTTCGCAACCATCTACCGCTAGAAGTGGTGGGGTTTCTGCGAAGGTGGTAAGGGAAGGATTTTACCACCACCACCATCACTTACAGGTGGAGAAGGCTATGAAACGCCATTGTCGGATAGATCGGCAAAGAGTCAACACGTGTGGTCTGCACCCATCTACCGCTTGTGACGTCACAGAAGTGGTGGGGTTTCTGCGAAGGTGGTAAGGGAAGGAACTTACCACCACCACCACCATCACTTACAGGTGGAGAAGGCTATGAAACGCCATTGTCCGATAGATCGGCAAGGAGTCAACACGTGTGGTCCGCACCCATCTACCGCTTGTGACGTCACTTCCGTGACGTCACATCCTGCGAACCACATAGTTGATACTTTATGAGATGACACTTCTTCATGACCCCCCCCCTCCCATGGGGGGGGGATTACCCTGGGTGGGTTAATGACCCAAGGGGTGGGGTGATTGGGTCTATGACCCTGGGGTGTGAGGGGGGGGGGTAGATACCCCTTCCGAGGGAGTGGCAATGCCCCCCCCCGGGGGGGTTGCGGGAGAGGGGGTTTCCCCCTCTCCCCATGGGGGGAACCACCCTGGTCTAGAAAAGACATAGTATACCTACTTACGTTTGCGTTATGCGCTATGCGTTATGCGTTATGCTTTATGCGTTATGCGTTATGCTATATGCGTTATGCATGATCCGTTATGCGTTGGGCGTTATACGTTTGCGTTATGCGTTATGCGTTATGCGTTATGCGTTATGCGTTATGCGTTATGCGTTATGCGTTATGCGTTATGCGTTATGCGTTATGCGTTATGCGTTATGCGTTATGCATTTTGCGTTATGCGCCATTCGTTATGCGTTATGAGTTATGCGTTATGCGTTATGCGTTATGCGTTATGCGTTATGCGTTATACGGATTGAGTTATGCGTTATGCGTTATACGGTTTGAGTTATGCGTTATGCGTTATACGATATTGGTTTATGCGTTATGCGTTATGCGTTATGCGTTTTGCGTTATGCGTTATGCGTTTTGCGTTATGCGTTATGGGCTATGTTTTATGCGTTATGTCTTATGCATTTTGCGTTATGCGCCATGCGTTATGCGTTATGAGTTATGCGTTATGCGTTATGCGTTATGCGTTATGCGTTATGCGTTATACGGTTTGAGTTATGCGTTATGCGTTATGGGTTATGTTTTATGCGTTATGCGTTATGCGTTATGCGCTATACGTTATGCATTTTGCGTTGTTCGTTATGCGTTATGCGTTGGGCGTTATACGTTTGCGTTATGCGTTATGCGTTATGCGTTATGCCTTATGCTTTATGCGTTATGCGTTATGCGTTATGCGTAATGCGTTGTTCGTTATGCGTTATGCGTTGGGCGTTATACGTTTGCGTTATGCGTTATGCGTTATGCGTTATGCGTTATGCGTTATGCGTTATGCGTTATGCGTTATGCGTTATGCGTTATGCGTTATGCGTTATGCGTTATGCGTTATGCGTTATGCGTTATGCATTTTGCGTTATGCGCCATGCGTTATGCGTTATGCGTTATACGGATTGAGTTATGCGTTATGCGTTATACGGTTTGAGTTATGCGTTATGCGTTATACGTTATTGGTTTATGCGTTATGCGTTATGCGTTATGCGTTATGCGTTTTGCGTTATGATTTATGGGCTATGTTTTATGCGTTATGCGTTATGCATTTTGCGTTATGCGCCATGCGTTATGCGTTATGAGTTATGCGTTATGCGTTATGCGTTATGCGTTATACGGTTTGAGTTATGCGTTATGCGTTATACGTTATTGGTTTATGCGTTATGCGTTATGCGTTATGCGTTATGCGTTATGCGTAATGCATTATGCGTTATGCGTTATGCGTTTTGCGTTATGCGTTATGCGTTATGCGTTATGGGTTATGTTTTATGCGTTATGCGTTATGCGTTATGCGCTATGCGTTATGCGTTTTGCGTTGTTCGTTATGCGTTATGCGTTGGGCGTTATACGTTTGCGTTATGCGTTATGCGTTATGCGTTATGCTTTATGCGTTATGCGTTATGCATTTTGCGTTATGCGCCATGCGTTATGCGTTATGAGTTATGCGTTATGCGTTATGCGTTATGCGTTATGCGTTATGCGTTATACGGTTTGCGTTATGCGTTATGCGTTATACGGTTTGAGTTATGGGTTATGCGTTATACGTTATTGGTTTATGCGTTATGCGTTATGCGTTATGCGTTATGCGTTTTGCGTTATGCGTTATGCGTTATGCGTTATGCGTTATGCGTTATGCGTTATGCGTTGGGCGTAATACGTTTGCGTTATGCGTTATGCGTTATGCGTTATGCGTTATGCTTTATGCGTTATGCGTTATGCGTTATACGGTATGAGTTATGCGTTATGCGTTATGCGTTATGCGTTATGCGTTGTGCGTTATGCGTTCTGTGTTGTGCGTTGTGCGTTGTGCGTTATGCCTTATGCGTTATGCGTTATGCGTTATGCGTTATGCGTTATGCGTTATGCGTTATGCGTTATGCGTTATGCGTTATGCGTTTTGCGTTTTGCTTTATGCGTTATGCGTTATGCGTTATAGGTTATGTTTTATGCGTTATGCGTTATGCTTTATGCGTTAAGCGTTATGCGTTAAGCGTCATGCGTTATGCGTTATGCGTTGTTCGTTATGCGTCATGCGTTAGGCGTTATACGTTTGCGTTATGCGTTATGCGTTATGCTTTATGCGTTATCCGTTATGCTTTATGCGTTATGCATGATCCGTTATGCGTCAGGCGCTATACGTTTGCGTTATGCGTTATGCGTTATGCGTTATACTTTATGCGTTATGCGTTATGCGTTATGCGTTATGCGTTATGCGTTTTGCGTTATGCGTTATGGGTTATGTTTTATGCGTTATGCGTTATGCGTTATGCGATATGCGTTATGCGTTATGCGTTATGCGTTATGCGTTATGCTTCTAGCGTTATGCGTTATGCGTTATGCTTCTAGCGTTATGCGTTATGGGTTATGCGTTATGCATTATGATTTGTGCGTTATACGTTATGCGTTATGCGTTTTGCGTTTTGCTTTATGCGTTATGCGTTATGCGTTATAGGTTATGTTTTATGCGTTATGCGTTATGCTTTATGCGTTAAGCGTTATGCGTTAAGCGTCATGCGTTATGCGTTATGCGTTGTTCGTTATGCGTCATGCGTTAGGCGTTATACGTTTGCGTTATGCGTTATGCGTTATGCTTTATGCGTTATCCGTTATGCTTTATGCGTTATGCATGATCCGTTATGCGTCAGGCGTTATACGTTTGCGTTATGCGTTATGCGTTATGCGTTATACTTTATGCGTTATGCGTTATGCGTTATGCGTTATGCGTTATGCGTTTTGCGTTATGCGTTATGGGTTATGTTTTATGCGTTATGCGTTATGCGTTATGCGATATGCGTTATGCGTTATGCGTTATGCGTTATGCGTTATGCTTCTAGCGTTATGCGTTATGCGTTATGCTTCTAGCGTTATGCGTTATGGGTTATGCGTTATGCATTATGATTTGTGCGTTATACGTTTGCGTTATGCGTTATGCGTTATCCGTTATGCGTTATGCTTTATGCGTTATGCGTTATGCGTTATGCGTTACGCGTTATGCGTTATGCGTTATGCGTTATGCGTTGTTCGTTATGCGTTATGCGTTAGGCGTTATACGTTTGCGTTATGCGTTATGCGTTATGCGTTGTGCGTTATGCTTTATGCGTTATGCGTTATGCTTTATGCGTTATGCATGATCCGTTATGCGTTAGGCGTTATGCGTTAGGCGTTATGCGTTATGCGATATGCATATTCGTTATGCGTTATGCGTTATGCGTTATGCGTTATGCGTAATGCGTTATGCGTTATGCGTTATGAGTTATGCGTTATGCGTTATGCGTTATGCGTTATGCCTTATGCGTTATGCGTTATGCGTTATGCGTTATGCGTTATGCGTTATGCGATATGCATATGCGTTATGCGTTATGCGTTATGCGTTATGCGTTATGAGTTATACGTTATGCGTTATGCGTTGTGCGTTATGCGTTATACGGTTTGCGTTATGCGTTATGCGTTATACGGTTTGAGTTATGGGTTATGCGTTATACGTTATTGGTTTATGCGTTATGCGTTATGCGTTATGCGTTATGCGTTTTGCGTTATGCGTTATGCGTTATGCGTTATGCGTTATGCGTTATGCGTTATGCGTTGGGCGTAATACGTTTGCGTTATGCGTTATGCGTTATGCGTTATGCGTTATGCTTTATGCGTTATGCGTTATGCGTTATACGGTATGAGTTATGCGTTATGCGTTATGCGTTATGCGTTATGCGTTGTGCGTTATGCGTTCTGTGTTGTGCGTTGTGCGTTGTGCGTTATGCCTTATGCGTTATGCGTTATGCGTTATGCGTTATGCGTTATGCGTTATGCGTTATGCGTTATGCGTTATGCGTTTTGCGTTTTGCTTTATGCGTTATGCGTTATGCGTTATAGGTTATGTTTTATGCGTTATGCGTTATGCTTTATGCGTTAAGCGTTATGCGTTAAGCGTCATGCGTTATGCGTTATGCGTTGTTCGTTATGCGTCATGCGTTAGGCGTTATACGTTTGCGTTATGCGTTATGCGTTATGCTTTATGCGTTATCCGTTATGCTTTATGCGTTATGCATGATCCGTTATGCGTCAGGCGTTATACGTTTGCGTTATGCGTTATGCGTTATGCGTTATACTTTATGCGTTATGCGTTATGCGTTATGCGTTATGCGTTATGCGTTATGCGTTATGCGTTGTGCGTTATGCGTTATGCGTTATGCGTTTTGCGTTATGCGTTATGCGTTCTGCGTTATGCGTTATACGTTAAGTATTATGCGTTATGCGTTATGCGTTATGCGTTATGCGTTATGCGTTCTGCGTTATGTGTTATGCGTTATGCGTTATGCGTTATGCGTTATGCGTTATACGGTATGCGTTATGCGTTATGCGTTATGCGTTATGCGTTGTGCGTTATGCGTTATGCGTTATGCGTTATGCATAATGCGTTATACGTTATGTATTATGCGTTATGCCTTATGCGTTATGCGATATGCTTCATGCATCAAGCCTTATGCGTTATGCGATATGCGATATGCGTCATGCATCAAGCCTTATGCGTAATGAGTTATGCGTTAACGTTATGCGTTTTGCGTTATGCGTTGTGCGCTATACGTTTGCGTCATGCGTTATGCGTTATGCGTTATACGGTATGCGTTATGCGTTATACGTTATGCGTTATGCGTTATGCGTTATGCGTTATGCGTTATGCATTATGCGTTATACGGTATGCGTTATGCGTTATACGTTATGCGTTATGCGTTATGCGTTATGGGTTATGCGTTATGCGTTATGGTTATGCGTTATGCGTTATGCGTTATGCGTTATGCCTTATGCGTTATGCGTTATACGTTATGCGTTATGCGTTATGCGTTATGCGTTATGCGTTATGCGTTGTGCGTTATGCGTTATGCGTTATGCTTTATGTGTTATGCGTTATGCGTTATGCGTTATGCGTTATGCGTTACACGTTATGCGTTATGCGTTATGCGTTATGCGTTATGCGTTATGCATTATGCGTTATACGGTATGCTTTATGCGTTATGCGTTATGCGTTATGCGTTATGCGTTATGCGTTATGCATTATGCGTTATGCTTTATGCGTTATGCATTATGCGTTATGCGTTATGGGTTTTCCGGTGTTCGTTATGCGTTGTGCATTATGCGTTATGGCGTTATGAAGTAAGGGTTATGGTTTATGCATTATGCGTTGTGCGCTATACGTTTGCGTTATGCGTTATGCGTTATGCGTTATACGGTATGCGTTATGCGTTATACGTTATGCGTTATGCGTTATGCGTTATGCGTTATGCGTTATGCGTTATGCGTTATGCATTATGCGTTATACGGTATGCGTTATGCGTTATACGTTATGCGTTATGCGTTATGCGTTGTGCATTATGCGTTATGCGTTATGAAGTAAGGGTTATGGTTTATGCATTATGCGTTGTGCGCTATACGTTTGCGTTATGCATTATGCGTTATGGCGTTATGAAGTAAGGGTTATGGTTTATGCATTATGCGTTGTGCGCTATACGTTTGCGTTATGCGTTATGCGTTATGCGTTATACGGTATGCGTTATGCGTTATACGTTATGCGTTATGCGTTATGCGTTATGCGTTATGCGTTATGCGTTATGCGTTATGCATTATGCGTTACACGGTATGCGTTATGCGTTATACGTTATGCGTTATGCGTTATGCGTTATGCATTATGCGTTATGCGTTATGGGTTTTCCGGTGTTCGTTATGCGTTGTGCATTATGCGTTATGGCGTTATGAAGTAAGGGTTATGGTTTATGCATTATGCGTTGTGCGCTATACGTTTGCGTTATGCGTTATGCGTTATGCGTTATACGGTATGCGTTATGCGTTATACGTTATGCGTTATGCGTTATGCGTTATGCGTTATGCGTTATGCGTTATGCGTTATGCGTTATTCGTTATGCGTTATGGGTTATGCGTTATGCGTTATGGTTATGCGTTATGCGTTATGCGTTATGCGTTATGCGTTATGCGTTATGCGTTAAATGTTATGCGTTATGCGTTATGCGTTATGCGTTATGCGTTATGCGTTGTGCGTTATGCGTTATACGTTATATGTTATGCGTTATGCGTTATGCGTTATGCGTTGTGCGTTATACGTTTGCGTTATGCGTTATGCGTTATGCGTTATACGGTATGCGTTATGCGTTATGCGTTATGCGTTATGCGTTATATGTTATGCGTTATGCGTTATGCGTTATGCGTTATGCGTTATGCGTTGTGCGTTATGCGTTATACGTTATATGTTATGCGTTATGCGTTATGCGTTATGCGTTGTGCGTTATACGTTTGCGTTATGCGTTATGCGTTATGCGTTATACGGTATGCGTTATGCGTTATACGTTATGTATTATGCGTTATGCGATATGCGTTATGCGTTATGCGTTATGCGTTATGCTTTATGCGTTATGCGTTATGAGTTACACGTTATGTGTTATGCGTTATGCGTTATGCGTTATGCGTTATGCGTTATGCGTTATGCGTTATGCGTTATGCGTTATACGTTTGCGTTATGCGTTATCCGTTATGCGTTATACGGTATGCGTTATGCGTTATGCGTTATGCGTTATGCGTTATATGTTATGCGTTATGCGTTATGCGTTATGCGTTATGCGTTATGCGTTGTGCGTTATGCGTTATACGTTATGCGTTATGCGTTATGCGTTATGCGTTATGCGTTATGCGTTATGGTTATGCGTTATGCGTTATGCGTTATGCGTTATGCGTTATGCGTTATGCGTTAAATGTTATGCGTTATGCGTTATGCGTTATGCGTTATGCGTTATGCGTTGTGCGTTATGCGTTATACGTTATATGTTATGCGTTATGCGTTATGCGTTATGCGTTGTGCGTTATACGTGTGCGTTATGCGTTATGCGTTATGCGTTATACGGTATGCGTTATGCGTTATGCGTTATGCGTTATGCGTTATATGTTATGCGTTATGCGTTATGCGTTATGCGTTATGCGTTATGCGTTGTGCGTTATGCGTTATACGTTATATGTTATGCGTTATGCGTTATGCGTTATGCGTTGTGCGTTATACGTTTGCGTTATGCGTTATGCGTTATGCGTTATACGGTATGCGTTATGCGTTATACGTTATGTATTATGCGTTATGCGATATGCGTTATGCGTTATGCGTTATGCGTTATGCTTTATGCGTTATGCGTTATGAGTTACACGTTATGTGTTATGCGTTATGCGTTATGCGTTATGCGTTATGCGTTATGCGTTATGCGTTATGCGTTATGCGTTATACGTTTGCGTTATGCGTTATGCGTTATGCGTTATACGGTATGCGTTATGCGTTATGCGTTATGCGTTATGCGTTATATGTTATGCGTTATGCGTTATGCGTTATGCGTTATGCGTTATGCGTTGTGCGTTATGCGTTATACGTTATATGTTATGCGTTATGCGTTATGCGTTATGCGTTGTGCGTTATACGTTTGCGTTATGCGTTATGCGTTATGCGTTATACGGTATGCGTTATGCGTTATACGTTATGTATTATGCGTTATGCGATATGCGTTATGCGTTATGCGTTATGCGTTATGCGTTATGCGTTTTGCGGTATTCGTTATGCGTTGTGCATTATGCGTTATGCGTTGTGCGTTATGGGTTATGATTTATGCGTTATGCGTTATGCGTTATGCGTTATGCGTTATGCGTTATGCGTTATGCGTTATTCGTTATGCTTTATGCGTCATGCGTGATCCGTTATGCGTTATGCGTTATACGTTATGCGTTATGCGTTATGCGTTATGCGTTATGCGTTATGCGATATGCATTATGCGTTATACGGTATGCGTTATGCGTTATACGTTATGCGTTATGCGTTATGCGTTATGCGTTGTGCATTATGCGTTATGCGTTATGAAGTAAGGGTTATGGTTTATGCATTATGCGTTGTGCGCTATACGTTTGCGTTATGCGTTATGCGTTATGCGTTATACGGTTTGCGTTATGCGTTATACGTTATGCGTTATGCGTTATGCGTTATGCGTTATGCGTTATGCGTTATGCATTATGCGTTATACGGTATGCGTTATGCGTTATACGTTATGCGTTATTCGTTATGCGTTATGGGTTATGCGTTATGCGTTATGGTTATGCGTTATGCGTTATGCGTTATGCGTTATGCGTTATGCGTTATGCGTTATGCGTTATGCGTTATACGTTATGCGTTATGCGTTATGCGTTATGCGTTATGCGTTATGCGTTATGCGTTACGCGTTATGCGTTATGCGTTATGCGTTATGCGTTATGCGTTATGCGTTATGCGTTATGCGTTATGCGTTATGCGTTATGCGTTATGCGTTATGCGTTATTCGTTATGCGTTATGGGTTATGCGTTATGCGTTATGGTTATGCGTTATGCGTTATGCGTTATGCGTTATGCGTTATACTTTATGCGTTATGCGTTATGCGTTATGCGTTATGCGTTATGCGTTATGCGTTATGCGTTGTGCGTTATGCGTTATGCGTTATGCGTTTTGCGTTATGCGTTATGCGTTCTGCGTTATGCGTTATACGTTAAGTATTATGCGTTATGCGTTATGCGTTATGCGTTATGCGTTATGCGTTCTGCGTTATGTGTTATGCGTTATGCGTTATGCGTTATGCGTTATGCGTTATACGGTATGCGTTATGCGTTATGCGTTATGCGTTATGCGTTGTGCGTTATGCGTTATGCGTTATGCGTTATGCATAATGCGTTATACGTTATGTATTATGCGTTATGCCTTATGCGTTATGCGATATGCTTCATGCATCAAGCCTTATGCGTTATGCGATATGCGATATGCGTCATGCATCAAGCCTTATGCGTAATGAGTTATGCGTTAACGTTATGCGTTTTGCGTTATGCGTTGTGCGCTATACGTTTGCGTCATGCGTTATGCGTTATGCGTTATACGGTATGCGTTATGCGTTATACGTTATGCGTTATGCGTTATGCGTTATGCGTTATGCGTTATGCATTATGCGTTATACGGTATGCGTTATGCGTTATACGTTATGCGTTATGCGTTATGCGTTATGGGTTATGCGTTATGCGTTATGGTTATGCGTTATGCGTTATGCGTTATGCGTTATGCCTTATGCGTTATGCGTTATACGTTATGCGTTATGCGTTATGCGTTATGCGTTATGCGTTATGCGTTGTGCGTTATGCGTTATGCGTTATGCTTTATGTGTTATGCGTTATGCGTTATGCGTTATGCGTTATGCGTTACACGTTATGCGTTATGCGTTATGCGTTATGCGTTATGCGTTATGCATTATGCGTTATACGGTATGCTTTATGCGTTATGCGTTATGCGTTATGCGTTATGCGTTATGCGTTATGCATTATGCGTTATGCTTTATGCGTTATGCATTATGCGTTATGCGTTATGGGTTTTCCGGTGTTCGTTATGCGTTGTGCATTATGCGTTATGGCGTTATGAAGTAAGGGTTATGGTTTATGCATTATGCGTTGTGCGCTATACGTTTGCGTTATGCGTTATGCGTTATGCGTTATACGGTATGCGTTATGCGTTATACGTTATGCGTTATGCGTTATGCGTTATGCGTTATGCGTTATGCGTTATGCGTTATGCATTATGCGTTATACGGTATGCGTTATGCGTTATACGTTATGCGTTATGCGTTATGCGTTGTGCATTATGCGTTATGCGTTATGAAGTAAGGGTTATGGTTTATGCATTATGCGTTGTGCGCTATACGTTTGCGTTATGCATTATGCGTTATGGCGTTATGAAGTAAGGGTTATGGTTTATGCATTATGCGTTGTGCGTTATGCGTTATGCGTTATGCGTTATGCGTTATGCGTTATGCGTTATGCATTATGCGTTACACGGTATGCGTTATGCGTTATACGTTATGCGTTATGCGTTATGCGTTATGCATTATGCGTTATGCGTTATGGGTTTTCCGGTGTTCGTTATGCGTTGTGCATTATGCGTTATGGCGTTATGAAGTAAGGGTTATGGTTTATGCATTATGCGTTGTGCGCTATACGTTTGCGTTATGCGTTATGCGTTATGCGTTATACGGTATGCGTTATGCGTTATACGTTATGCGTTATGCGTTATGCGTTATGCGTTATGCGTTATGCGTTATGCGTTATGCGTTATTCGTTATGCGTTATGGGTTATGCGTTATGCGTTATGGTTATGCGTTATGCGTTATGCGTTATGCGTTATGCGTTATGCGTTATGCGTTAAATGTTATGCGTTATGCGTTATGCGTTATGCGTTATGCGTTATGCGTTATGCGTTATGCGTTATACGTTATATGTTATGCGTTATGCGTTATGCGTTATGCGTTGTGCGTTATACGTTTGCGTTATGCGTTATGCGTTATGCGTTATACGGTATGCGTTATGCGTTATGCGTTATGCGTTATGCGTTATATGTTATGCGTTATGCGTTATGCGTTATGCGTTATGCGTTATGCGTTGTGCGTTATGCGTTATACGTTATATGTTATGCGTTATGCGTTATGCGTTATGCGTTGTGCGTTATACGTTTGCGTTATGCGTTATGCGTTATGCGTTATACGGTATGCGTTATGCGTTATACGTTATGTATTATGCGTTATGCGATATGCGTTATGCGTTATGCGTTATGCGTTATGCTTTATGCGTTATGCGTTATGAGTTACACGTTATGTGTTATGCGTTATGCGTTATGCGTTATGCGTTATGCGTTATGCGTTATGCGTTATGCGTTATGCGTTATACGTTTGCGTTATGCGTTATCCGTTATGCGTTATACGGTATGCGTTATGCGTTATGCGTTATGCGTTATGCGTTATATGTTATGCGTTATGCGTTATGCGTTATGCGTTATGCGTTATGCGTTGTGCGTTATGCGTTATACGTTATGCGTTATTCGTTATGCGTTATGGGTTATGCGTTATGCGTTATGGTTATGCGTTATGCGTTATGCGTTATGCGTTATGCGTTATGCGTTATGCGTTAAATGTTATGCGTTATGCGTTATGCGTTATGCGTTATGCGTTATGCGTTGTGCGTTATGCGTTATACGTTATATGTTATGCGTTATGCGTTATGCGTTATGCGTTGTGCGTTATACGTTTGCGTTATGCGTTATGCGTTATGCGTTATACGGTATGCGTTATGCGTTATGCGTTATGCGTTATGCGTTATATGTTATGCGTTATGCGTTATGCGTTATGCGTTATGCGTTATGCGTTGTGCGTTATGCGTTATACGTTATATGTTATGCGTTATGCGTTATGCGTTATGCGTTGTGCGTTATACGTTTGCGTTATGCGTTATGCGTTATGCGTTATACGGTATGCGTTATGCGTTATACGTTATGTATTATGCGTTATGCGATATGCGTTATGCGTTATGCGTTATGCGTTATGCTTTATGCGTTATGCGTTATGAGTTACACGTTATGTGTTATGCGTTATGCGTTATGCGTTATGCGTTATGCGTTATGCGTTATGCGTTATGCGTTATGCGTTATACGTTTGCGTTATGCGTTATGCGTTATGCGTTATACGGTATGCGTTATGCGTTATGCGTTATGCGTTATGCGTTATATGTTATGCGTTATGCGTTATGCGTTATGCGTTATGCGTTATGCGTTGTGCGTTATGCGTTATACGTTATATGTTATGCGTTATGCGTTATGCGTTATGCGTTGTGCGTTATACGTTTGCGTTATGCGTTATGCGTTATGCGTTATACGGTATGCGTTATGCGTTATACGTTATGTATTATGCGTTATGCGATATGCGTTATGCGTTATGCGTTATGCGTTATGCGTTTTGCGGTATTCGTTATGCGTTGTGCATTATGCGTTATGCGTTGTGCGTTATGGGTTATGATTTATGCGTTATGCGTTATGCGTTATGCGTTATGCGTTATGCGTTATGCGTTATGCGTTATTCGTTATGCTTTATGCGTCATGCGTGATCCGTTATGCGTTATGCGTTATACGTTATGCGTTATGCGTTATGCGTTATGCGTTATGCGTTATGCGATATGCATTATGCGTTATACGGTATGCGTTATGCGTTATACGTTATGCGTTATGCGTTATGCGTTATGCGTTGTGCATTATGCGTTATGCGTTATGAAGTAAGGGTTATGGTTTATGCATTATGCGTTGTGCGCTATACGTTTGCGTTATGCGTTATGCGTTATGCGTTATACGGTTTGCGTTATGCGTTATACGTTATGCGTTATGCGTTATGCGTTATGCGTTATGCGTTATGCGTTATGCATTATGCGTTATACGGTATGCGTTATGCGTTATACGTTATGCGTTATTCGTTATGCGTTATGGGTTATGCGTTATGCGTTATGGTTATGCGTTATGCGTTATGCGTTATGCGTTATGCGTTATGCGTTATGCGTTATGCGTTATGCGTTATACGTTATGCGTTATGCGTTATGCGTTATGCGTTATGCGTTATGCGTTATGCGTTACGCGTTATGCGTTATGCGTTATGCGTTATGCGTTATGCGTTATGCGTTATGCGTTATGCGTTATGCGTTATGCGTTATGCGTTATGCGTTATGCGTTATTCGTTATGCGTTATGGGTTATGCGTTATGCGTTATGGTTATGCGTTATGCGTTATGCGTTATGCGTTATGCGTTATGCGTTATGCGTTATGCGTTATGCGTTATATGTTATGCGTTATGCGTTATGCGTTATGCGTTATGCGTTATGCGTTGTGCGTTATGCGTTATACGTTATATGTTATGCGTTATGCGTAATGCGTTATGCGTTGTGCGTTATACGTTTGCGTTATGCGTTATGCGTTATGCGTTATACGGTATGCGTTATGCGTTATACGTTATGTATTATGCGATATGCGTTATGCGTTATGCGTTATGCGTTATGCTTTATGCGTTATGCGTTATGAGTTACACGTTATGCGTTATGTGTTATGCGTTATGCGTTATGCGTTATGCGTTATGCGTTATGCGTTATGCGTTATGCGTTATGAGTTATGCGTTATGCGTTATGCGTTATGCGTTTTGCGGTATTCGTTATGCGTTGTGCATTATGCGTTATGCGTTGTGCGTTATGGGTTATGATTTATGCGTTATGCGTTATGCGTTATGCGTTATGCGTTATGCGTTATTCGTTATGCTTTATGCGTCATGCGTGATCCGTTATGCGTTAGGCGTTATGCCATTTGCGGTATTCGTTAAGCGTTATGCATTATGCGTTATGCGTTATGCGTTAAGGGTTATGGGTTATGCGTTATGCTTTATGCGTTATTCATTTTGCGTTATGCGTTATGCGTTATGCGTTATGCGTTATGCGTTATGCATTATGCCTTATGCGTTATGCGTATGTGTTATGCGATATGCGTTATGCGTTATGCGTTATGCGTTATGCGTTATGCGTTATGCGTTATGCATAATGCGTTATACGTTATGTATTATGCGTTATGTCTTATGCGTTATGCGATATGCTTCATGCATCAAGCCTTATGCGTTATGCGATATGCGATATGCGTCATGCATCAAGCCTTATGCGTTATGAGTTATGCGTTAACGTTATGCGTTTTGCGTTATGCGTTGTGCGCTATACGTTTGCGTCATGCGTTATGCGTTATGCGTTATACGGTATGCGTTATGCGTTATACGTTATGCGTTATGCGTTATGCGTTATGCGTTATGCGTTATGCATTATGCGTTATACGGTATGCGTTATGCGTTATACGTTATGCGTTATGCGTTATGCGTTATGGGTTATGCGTTATGCGTTATGGTTATGCGTTATGCGTTATGCGTTATGCGTTATGCGTTATACGTTATGCGTTATGCGTTATGCGTTATGCGTTATGCGTTATGCGTTGTGCGTTATACGTTTGCGTTATGCGTTTTGCTTTATGCGTTATGCGTTATGCGTTATGCGTTATGCGTTATGCGTTATGCATTATGCGTTATACGGTATGCGTTATGCGTTATACGTTATGCGTTATGCGTTATGCGTTATGCGTTATGGGTTATGCGTTATGCGTTATGGTTATGCGTTATGCGTTATGCGTTATGCGTTATGCGTTATGGTTATGCGTTATGCGTTATGCGTTATGGGTTATGCGTTATGCGTGATCCGTTATGCGTTAGGCGTTATGCGTTATGCGTTATGCGTTATGCGTTATGCGTTATGCTTTATGCGTTATGCATTATGCGTTATGCGTTATGGGTTTTCCGGTGTTCGTTATGCGTTGTGCATTATGCGTTATGGCGTTATGAAGTAAGGGTTATGGTTTATGCATTATGCGTTGTGCGCTATACGTTTGCGTTATGCGTTATGCGTTATGCGTTATACGGTATGCGTTATGCGTTATACGTTATGCGTTATGCGTTATGCGTTATGCGTTATGCGTTATGCATTATGCGTTATACGGTATGCGTTATGCGTTATACGTTATGCGTTATGCGTTATGCGTTGTGCATTATGCGTTATGCGTTATGCGTTATGCGTTATTCGTTATGCTTTATGCGTCATGCGTGATCCGTTATGCCATATGCGTTATACGTTATGCGTTATGCGTTATGCGTTATGCGTTATGCGTTATGCATTATGCGTTATACGGTATGCGTTATGCGTTATGGTTATGCGTTATGCGTTATGCGTTATGCGTTATGCGTTCTGCGTTATGCGTTATGCGTTATATGTTATGCGTTATGCGTTATGCGTTATGCGTTATGCGTTATGCGTTGTGCGTTATGCGTTATACGTTATATGTTATGCGTTATGCGTTATGCGTTATGCGTTGTGCGTTATACGTTTGCGTTATGCGTTATGCGTTATGCGTTATACGGTATGCGTTATGCGTTATACGTTATGTATTATGCGATATGCGTTATGCGTTATGCGTTATGCGTTATGCTTTATGCGTTATGCGTTATGAGTTACACGTTATGCGTTATGTGTTATGCGTTATGCGTTATGCGTTATGCGTTGTGCGTTATGCGTTATGCGTTATGAGTTATGCGTTATGCGTTATGCGTTATGCGTTATGCGTTTTGCGGTATTCGTTATGCGTTGTGCATTATGCGTTATGCGTTGTGCGTTATGGGTTATGATTTATGCGTTATGCGTTATGCGTTATGCGTTATGCGTTATGCGTTATGCGTTATGCGTTATGCATAATGCGTTATACGTTATGTATTATGCGTTATGCCTTATGCGTTATGCGATATGCTTCATGCATCAAGCCTTATGCGTTATGCGATATGCGATATGCGTCATGCATCAAGCATTATGCGTTATGAGTTATGCGTTAACGTTATGCGTTTTGCGTTATGCGTTGTGCGCTATACGTTTGCGTCATGCGTTATGCGTTATGCGCTATGCGTTATGCGTTATGCGTTATGCATTATGCGTTATACGGTATGCGTTATGCGTTATACGTTATGCGTTATGCGTTATGCGTTATGGGTTATGCGTTATGCGTTATGGTTATGCGTTATGCGTTATGCGTTATGCGTTATACGTTATGCGTTATGCGTTATGCGTTATGCGTTATGCGTTATGCGTTATGCGTTATGCGTTGTGCGTTATACGTTTGCGTTATGCGTTTTGCTTTATGCGTTATGCGTTATGCGTTATGCGTTATGCGTTATGCGTTATGCATTATACGTTATACGGTATGCGTTATGCGTTATACGTTATGCGTTATGCGTTATGCGTTATGGGTTATGCGTTATGCGTTATGGTTATGCGTTATGCGTTATGCGTTATGCGTTATGGTTATGCGTTATGCGTTATGCGTTATGGGTTATGCGTTATGCGTGATCCGTTATGCGTTAGGCGTTATGCGTTATGCGTTATGCGTTATGCGTTATGCGTTATGCTTTATGCGTTATGCATTATGCGTTATGCGTTATGGGTTTTCCGGTGTTCGTTATGCGTTGTGCATTATGCGTTATGGCGTTATGAAGTAAGGGTTATGGTTTATGCATTATGCGTTGTGCGCTATACGTTTGCGTTATGCGTTATGCGTTATGCGTTATACGGTATGCGTTATGCGTTATACGTTATGCGTTATGCGTTATGCGTTATGCGTTATGCATTATGCGTTATACGGTATGCGTTATGCGTTATACGTTATGCGTTATGCGTTATGCGTTGTGCATTATGCGTTATGCGTTATGAAGTAAGGGTTATGGTTTATGCATTATGCGTTGTGCGCTATACGTTTGCGTTATGCGTTATGCGTTATGCGTTATACGGTATGCGTTATGCGTTATACGTTATGCGTTATGCGTTATGCGTTATGCGTTATGCGTTATGCATTGTGCGTTAATCGGTATGCGTTATGCGTTATACGTTATGCGTTATTCGTTATGCGTTATGGGTTATGCGTTATGCGTTATGGTTATGCGTTATGCGTTATGCGTTATGCGTTATGCGTTATGCGTTATGCGTTATGCGTTATACGTTATGCGTTATGCGTTATGCGTTATGCGTTATGCGTTATGCGTTATGCGTTATGCGGTATGCGTTATGCTTTATGTGTTATGCGTTATGCGTTATGCGTTATGCGTTATGCGTTACACGTTATGCGTTATGCGTTATGCGTTATGCGTTATGCGTTATGCGTTATGCGTTATGCGTTATGCGTTATGCTTTATGCGTTATGCGTTATGCGTTATGCGTTATGCTTTATACGTTTGCGTTATGCGTTATGCGTTATGCGTTATGCGTTATGCGTTATGCGTTATGCGTTATGCGTTATGCGTTATGCGTTATGCGTTATGCTTTATGCGTTATGCATTATGCGTTATACGGTATGCGTTATGCGTTATGCGTTATACGTTATGCGTTGTGCGTTATGCGTTATGGGTTATGCGTTATGCGTTATGGTTATGCGTTATGCCTTATGCGTTATGCGTTATGCGTTATGCGTTATGCGTTATGCGTTATGCGTTATGCGTTATGCGTTATGCGTTATACGTTATGCGTTATGAGTTATGCGTTATGCGTTATGCGTTGTGCGTTATACGTTTGCGTTATGCGTTATGCGTTATGCTTTATGCGTTATGCGTTATGAGTTATGCGTTATGCGTTATGCGTTATGCGTTATGCGTTATGCGTTATGCGTTATGCGTTATGCGTTATGCGATATGCGTTATGCGTTATGCGTTATGCGTTATGCGTTATATGTTATGCGTTATGCGTTATGCGTTATGCGTTGTGCGTTATACGTTTGCGTTATGCGTTATGCGTTATGCGTTATGCGTTATACGGTATGCGATATGCGTTATGCGTTATGCGTTATGCGTTATGCGTTGTGCGTTATGCGTTATGCGTTATGCGTTGTGCGTTATACGTTAAGTATTATGCGTTATGCGATATGCGTTATGCGTTATGCGTTATGCGTTATGCTTTATGCGTTATGCGTTATGAGTTACACGTTATGCGTTATGCGTTATGCGTTATGCGTTATGCGTTATGTGTTATGCGTTATGCGTTATGCGTTATGCGTTATGCGTTATGCGTTATGCGTTCTGCGTTATGTGTTATGCGTTATGTGTTATGCGTTATGCGTTATGCGTTATGCGTTATACGGTATGCGTTATGCGTTATGCGTTATGCGTTATGCGTTGTGCGTTATACGTTTGCGTTATGCGTTATGCGTTATGCGTTATACGGTATGCGTTATGCGTTATACGTTATGTATTATGCGATATGCGTTATGCGTTATGCGTTATGCGTTATGCTTTATGCGTTATGCGTTATGAGTTACACGTTATGCGTTATGTGTTATGCGTTATGCGTTATGCGTTATGCGTTATGCGTTATGCGTTATGCGTTATGAGTTATGCGTTATGCGTTATGCGTTATGCGTTATGCGTTTTGCGGTATTCGTTATGCGTTGTGCATTATGCGTTATGCGTTGTGCGTTATGGGTTATGATTTATGCGTTATGCGTTATGCGTTATGCGTTATGCGTTATGCGTTATGCGTTATGCGTTATGCATAATGCGTTATACGTTATGTATTATGCGTTATGCCTTATGCGTTATGCGATATGCTTCATGCATCAAGCCTTATGCGTTATGCGATATGCGATATGCGTCATGCATCAAGCCTTATGCGTTATGAGTTATGCGTTAATGTTATGCGTTTTTTGTTATGCGTTGTGCGCTATACGTTTGCGTCATGCGTTATGCGTTATGCGTTATGCGTTATGCGTTATGCGTTATGCGTTATGCATTATGCGTTATACGGTATGCGTTATGCGTTATACGTTATGCGTTATGCGTTATGCGTTATGGGTTATGCGTTATGCGTTATGGTTATGCGTTATGCGTTATGCGTTATGCGTTATGCGTTATGCGTTATACGTTATGCGTTATGCGTTATGCGTTATGCGTTATGCGTTATGCGTTATGCGTTATGCGTTGTGCGTTATACGTTTGCGTTATGCGTTTTGCTTTATGCGTTATGCGTTATGCGTTATGCGTTATGCGTTATGCGTTATGCATTATGCGTTATACGGTATGCGTTATGCGTTATACGTTATGCGTTATGCGTTATGCGTTATGCGTTATGGGTTATGCGTTATGCGTTATGGTTATGCGTTATGCGTTATGCGTTATGCGTTATGGTTATGCGTTATGCGTTATGCGTTATGGGTTATGCGTTATGCGTGATCCGTTATGCGTTAGGCGTTATGCGTTATGCGTTATGCGTTATGCGTTATGCGTTATGCGTTATGCGTTATGCGTTATGCGTTATGCGTTATGCGTTATGCGTTATGCGTTATGCGTTGTGCGTTATACGTTTGCGTTATGCGTTATGCGTTATGCGTTATGCATAATGCGTTATACGTTATGTATTATGCGTTATGCCTTATGCGTTATGCGATATGCTTCATGCATCAAGCCTTATGCGTTATGCGATATGCGATATGCGTCATGCATCAAGCCTTATGCGTTATGAGTTATGCGTTAATGTTATGCGTTTTGCGTTATGCGTTGTGCGTTATGCGTTATGCGTTATGCGTTATGCGTTATGAGTTATGCGTTATGCGTTATGCGTTATGCGTTATGCGTTTTGCGGTATTCGTTATGCGTTGTGCATTATGCGTTATGCGTTGTGCGTTATGGGTTATGATTTATGCGTTATGCGTTATGCGTTATGCGTTATGCGTTATGCGTTATGCATAATGCGTTATACGTTATGTATTATGCGTTATGCCTTATGCGTTATGCGATATGCTTCATGCATCAAGCCTTATGCGTTATGCGATATGCGATATGCGTCATGCATCAAGCCTTATGCGTTATGAGTTATGCGTTAATGTTATGCGTTTTGCGTTATGCGTTGTGCGCTATACGTTTGCGTCATGCGTTATGCGTTATGCGTTATGCGTTATGCGTTATGCGTTATGCATTATGCGTTATACGGTATGCGTTATGCGTTATACGTTATGCGTTATGCGTTATGCGTTATGGGTTATGCGTTATGCGTTATGGTTATGCGTTATGCGTTATGCGTTATGCGTTATGCATTATGCGTTATACGGTATGCGTTATGCGTTATACGTTATGCGTTATGCGTTATGCGTTATGGGTTATGCGTTATGCGTTATGGTTATGCGTTATGCGTTATGCGTTATGCGTTATGCGTTATGCGTTATACGTTATGCGTTATGCGTTATGCGTTATGCGTTATGCGTTATGCGTTATGCGTTATGCGTTGTGCGTTATACGTTTGCGTTATGCGTTTTGCTTTATGCGTTATGCGTTATGCGTTATGCGTTATGCGTTATGCGTTATGCGTTATGCGTTATGCATTATGCGTTATACGGTATGCGTTATGCGTTATACGTTATGCGTTATGCGTTATGCGTTATGCGTTATGGGTTATGCGTTATGCGTTATGGTTATGCGTTATGCGTTATGCGTTATGCGTTATGGTTATGCGTTATGCGTTATGCGTTATGGGTTATGCGTTATACGGTATGCGTTATGCGTTATGCGTTATGCGTTATGCGTTATGCGTTATGCGTTATGCGTTATGCTTTATGCGTTATGCATTATGCGTTATGCGTTATGGGTTTTCCGGTGTTCGTTATGCGTTGTGCATTATGCGTTATGGCGTTATGAAGTAAGGGTTATGGTTTATGCATTATGCGTTGTGCGCTATACGTTTGCGTTATGCGTTATGCGTTATGCGTTATACGGTATGCGTTATGCGTTATACGTTATGCGTTATGCGTTATGCGTTATGCGTTATGCGTTATGCGTTATACGGTATGCGTTATGCGTTATACGTTATGCGTTATGCGTTATGCGTTATGCGTTATGCGTTATGCATTGTGCGTTAATCGGTATGCGTTATGCGTTATACGTTATGCGTTATTCGTTATGCGTTATGGGTTATGCGTTATGCGTTATGGTTATGCGTTATGCGTTATGCGTTATGCGTTATGCGTTATGCGTTATGCGTTATGCGTTATACGTTATGCGTTATGCGTTATGCGTTATGCGTTATGCGTTATGCGTTATGCGTTATGCGTTATGCGTTATGCTTTATGTGTTATGCGTTATGCGTTATGCGTTATGCGTTATGCGTTACACGTTATGCGTTATGCGTTATGCGTTATGCGTTATGCGTTATGCGTTATGCGTTATGCGTTATGCGTTATGCTTTATGCGTTATGCGTTATGCGTTATGCGTTATGCTTTATACGTTTGCGTTATGCGTTATGCGTTATGCGTTATGCGTTATGCGTTATGCGTTATGCGTTATGCGTTATGCGTTATGCGTTATGCGTTATGCTTTATGCGTTATGCATTATGCGTTATACGGTATGCGTTATGCGTTATGCGTTATACGTTATGCGTTGTGCGTTATGCGTTATGGGTTATGCGTTATGCGTTATGGTTATGCGTTATGCCTTATGCGTTATGCGTTATGCGTTATGCGTTATGCGTTATGCGTTATGCGTTATGCGTTATGCGTTATGCGTTATACGTTATGCGTTATGAGTTATGCGTTATGCGTTATGCGTTGTGCGTTATACGTTTGCGTTATGCGTTATGCGTTATGCTTTATGCGTTATGCGTTATGAGTTATGCGTTATGCGTTATGCGTTATGCGTTATGCGTTATGCGTTATGCGTTATGCGTTATGCGTTATGCGATATGCGTTATGCGTTATGCGTTATGCGTTATGCGTTATATGTTATGCGTTATGCGTTATGCGTTATGCGTTGTGCGTTATACGTTTGCGTTATGCGTTATGCGTTATGCGTTATGCGTTATACGGTATGCGATATGCGTTATGCGTTATGCGTTATGCGTTATGCGTTGTGCGTTATGCGTTATGCGTTATGCGTTGTGCGTTATACGTTAAGTATTATGCGTTATGCGATATGCGTTATGCGTTATGCGTTATGCGTTATGCTTTATGCGTTATGCGTTATGAGTTACACGTTATGCGTTATGCGTTATGCGTTATGCGTTATGCGTTATGTGTTATGCGTTATGCGTTATGCGTTATGCATTATGCGTTATGCGTTATGCGTTCTGCGTTATGTGTTATGCGTTATGTGTTATGCGTTATGCGTTATGCGTTATGCGTTATACGGTATGCGTTATGCGTTATGCGTTATGCGTTATGCGTTGTGCGTTATACGTTTGCGTTATGCGTTATGCGTTATGCGTTATACGGTATGCGTTATGCGTTATACGTTATGTATTATGCGATATGCGTTATGCGTTATGCGTTATGCGTTATGCTTTATGCGTTATGCGTTATGAGTTACACGTTATGCGTTATGTGTTATGCGTTATGCGTTATGCGTTATGCGTTATGCGTTATGCGTTATGCGTTATGCGTTATGAGTTATGCGTTATGCGTTATGCGTTATGCGTTATGCGTTTTGCGGTATTCGTTATGCGTTGTGCATTATGCGTTATGCGTTGTGCGTTATGGGTTATGATTTATGCGTTATGCGTTATGCGTTATGCGTTATGCGTTATGCGTTATGCGTTATGCGTTATGCATAATGCGTTATACGTTATGTATTATGCGTTATGCCTTATGCGTTATGCGATATGCTTCATGCATCAAGCCTTATGCGTTATGCGATATGCGATATGCGTCATGCATCAAGCCTTATGCGTTATGAGTTATGCGTTAATGTTATGCGTTTTGCGTTATGCGTTGTGCGCTATACGTTTGCGTCATGCGTTATGCGTTATGCGTTATGCGTTATGCGTTATGCGTTATGCATTATGCGTTATACGGTATGCGTTATGCGTTATACGTTATGCGTTATGCGTTATGCGTTATGGGTTATGCGTTATGCGTTATGGTTATGCGTTATGCGTTATGCGTTATGCGTTATGCGTTATGCGTTATACGTTATGCGTTATGCGTTATGCGTTATGCGTTATGCGTTATGCGTTATGCGTTATGCGTTATGCGTTATGCGTTGTGCGTTATACGTTTGCGTTATGCGTTTTGCTTTATGCGTTATGCGTTATGCGTTATGCGTTATGCGTTATGCGTTATGCATTATGCGTTATACGGTATGCGTTATGCGTTATACGTTATGCGTTATGCGTTATGCGTTATGCGTTATGGGTTATGCGTTATGCGTTATGGTTATGCGTTATGCGTTATGCGTTATGCGTTATGGTTATGCGTTATGCGTTATGCGTTATGGGTTATGCGTTATGCGTGATCCGTTATGCGTTAGGCGTTATGCGTTATGCATTGTGCGTTAATCGGTATGCGTTATGCGTTATACGTTATGCGTTATTCGTTATGCGTTATGGGTTATGCGTTATGCGTTATGGTTATGCGTTATGCGTTATGCGTTATGCGTTATGCGTTATGCGTTATGCGTTATACGTTATGCGTTATGCGTTATGCGTTATGCGTTATGCGTTATGCGTTATGCGTTATGCGTTATGCGTTATGCTTTATGTGTTATGCGTTATGCGTTATGCGTTATGCGTTATGCGTTACACGTTATGCGTTATGCGTTATGCGTTATGCGTTATGCGTTATGCGTTATGCGTTATGCGTTATGCGTTATGCTTTATGCGTTATGCGTTATGCGTTATGCTTTATACGTTTGCGTTATGCGTTATGCGTTATGCGTTATGCGTTATGCGTTATGCGTTATGCGTTATGCGTTATGCTTTATGCGTTATGCATTATGCGTTATACGGTATGCGTTATGCGTTATGCGTTATACGTTATGCGTTGTGCGTTATGCGTTATGGGTTATGCGTTATGCGTTATGGTTATGCGTTATGCCTTATGCGTTATGCGTTATGCGTTATGCGTTATGCGTTATGCGTTATGCGTTATACGTTATGCGTTATGAGTTATGCGTTATGCGTTATGCGTTGTGCGTTATACGTTTGCGTTATGCGTTATGCGTTATGCTTTATGCGTTATGCGTTATGAGTTATGCGTTATGCGTTATGCGTTATGCGTTATGCGTTATGCGTTATGCGTTATGCGTTATGCGTTATGCGATATGCGTTATGCGTTATGCGTTATGCGTTATGCGTTATATGTTATGCGTTATGCGTTATGCGTTATGCGTTGTGCGTTATACGTTTGCGTTATGCGTTATGCGTTATGCGTTATGCGTTATACGGTATGCGATATGCGTTATGCGTTATGCGTTATGCGTTATGCGTTGTGCGTTATGCGTTATGCGTTATGCGTTGTGCGTTATACGTTAAGTATTATGCGTTATGCGATATGCGTTATGCGTTATGCGTTATGCGTTATGCTTTATGCGTTATGCGTTATGAGTTACACGTTATGCGTTATGCGTTATGCGTTGTGCGTTATGCGTTATGCGTTATGTGTTATGCGTAATGCGTTATGCGTTATGCGTTATGCGTTATGCGTTATGCGTTCTGCGTTATGTGTTATGCGTTATGTGTTATGCGTTATGCGTTATGCGTTATGCGTTATACGGTATGCGTTATGCGTTATGCGTTATGCGTTATGCGTTGTGCGTTATACGTTTGCGTTATGCGTTATGCGTTATGCTTTATGCGTTATGCGTTATGCGTTATGCGTTATGCGTTATGCGTTATGCGTTATGCGTTATGCGTTATGCGTTATGCGTTATGCGTTATACGTTATGCGTTATGCGTTATGCGTTATGCGTTATGCGTTATGCTTTATGTGTTATGCGTTATGCGTTATGCGTTATGCGTTATGCGTTAGACGTTATGCGTTATGCGTTATGCGTTATGCGTTATGCGTTATGCTTTATGCGTTATGCGTTATGCGTTATGCGTTATGCTTTATGCGTTATACGGTATGCGTTATGCGTTATGCGTTATGCGTTATGCGTTATGCGTTATGCGTTATGCGTTGTGCGTTATACGTTATGCGTTATGCGTTGTGCGTTATACGTTTGCGTTATGCGTTATGCGTTATGCTTTATGCGTTATACGTTTGCGTTATGCGTTATGCGTTATGCTTTATGCGTTATGCGTTATGCGTTATGCGTTATGCGTTATGCGTTATGCGTTATGCGTTATGCGTTATGCGTTATGCTTTATGTGTTATGCGTTATGCGTTATGCGCTATGCGTTGTGCGTTATAAGTTTGCGTTATGCGATATGCGTTATGGGTTATGCGTTATGCGTTATGCGTTATGCGTTATGCGTTATGCGTTATGCGTTATGCGTTATGCGTTATCCGTTATGCGTTATGCGTTATGCGTTATGCGTTATGCGTTATGCGTTATGCGTTATGCTTTATGCGTTATGCGTTATGCGTTATGCTTTATGCGTTATGCATTATGCGTTATACGGTATGCGTTATGCGTTATGCGTTATACGTTATGCGTTGTGCGTTATGCGTTATGGGTTATGCGTTATGCGTTATGGTTATGCGTTATGCGTTATGCGTTATGCGTTATGCGTTATGCGTTATGCGTTATGCGTTATGCGTTATGCGTTATGCGTTATGCGTGATCCGTTATGCGTTATGCGTTATGCGTTGTGCGTTATACGTTTGCGTTATGCGTTATGCGTTATGCGTTATACGGTATGCGTTATGCGTTATGCGTTATGCGTTATGCGTTATGCGTTATGCGTTATGCGTTATGCGTTATGCGTTATGCTTTATGTGTTATGCGTTATGCGTTATGCGTTATGCGTTATGCGTTACACGTTATGCGTTATGCGTTATGCGTTATGCGTTATGCGTTATGCGTTATGCGTTATGCGTTATACGTTATGCGTTATGAGTTATGCGTTATGCGTTATGCGTTGTGCGTTATGCGTTATGCGTTATGCGTTATGGGTTTTCCGGTGTTCGTTATGCGTTGTGCATTATGCGTTATGGCGTTATGAAGTAAGGGTTATGGTTTATGCATTATGCGTTGTGCGCTATACGTTTGCGTTATGCGTTATGCGTTATGCTTTATACGGTATGCGTTATGCGTTATACGTTATGCGTTATGCGTTATGCGTTATGCGTTATGCGTTATGCGTTATGCGTTATGCATTATGCGTTATACGGTATGCGTTATGCGTTATACGTTATGCGTTATGCGTTATGCGTTGTGCATTATGCGTTATGCGTTATGAAGTAAGGGTTATGGTTTATGCATTATGCGTTGTGCGCTATACGTTTGCGTTATGCGTTATGCGTTATGCGTTATACGGTATGCGTTATGCGTTATACGTTATGCGTTATGCGTTATGCGTTATGCGTTATGCATTATGCGTTATACGGTATGCGTTATGCGTTATACGTTATGCGTTATTCGTTATGCGTTATGGGTTATGCGTTATGCGTTATGGTTATGCGTTATGCGTTATGCGTTATGCGTTATGCGTTATGCGTTATACGTTATGCGTTATGCGTTATGCGTTATGCGTTATGCGTTATGCGTTATGCGTTATGCGTTATGCGTTATGCGTTATGCGTTATGCGTTATGCGTTATGCGTTATGCTTTATGTGTTATGCGTTATGCGTTATGCGTTATGCGTTATGCGTTACACGTTATGCGTTATGCGTTATGCGTTATGCGTTATGCGTTATGCGTTATGCTTTATGCGTTATGCGTTATGCGTTATGCGTTATGCTTTATACGTTTGCGTTATGCGTTATGCGTTATGCGTTATGCGTTATGCGTTATCCGTTATGCGTTATGCGTTATGCGTTATGCGTTATGCTTTATGCGTTATGCATTATGCGTTATACGGTATGCGTTATGCGTTATGCGTTATACGTTATGCGTTGTGCGTTATGCGTTATGGGTTATGCGTTATGCGTTATGGTTATGCGTTATGCGTTATGCGTTATGCGTTATGCGTTATGCGTTATGCGTTATGCGTTATGCGTTATGCGTTATGCGTTATGCGTTATACGTTATGCGTTATGAGTTATGCGTTATGCGTTATGCGTTGTGCGTTATACGTTTGCGTTATGCGTTATGCGTTATGCTTTATGCGTTATGCGTTATGAGTTATGCGTTATGCGTTATGCGTTATGCGTTATGCGTTATGCGTTATGCGTTATGCGTTATGCGATATGCGTTATGCGTTATGCGTTATGCGTTATGCGTTATATGTTATGCGTTATGCGTTATGCGTTATGCGTTGTGCGTTATACGTTTGCGTTATGCGTTATGCGTTATGCGTTATGCGTTATACGGTATGCGATATGCGTTATGCGTTATGCGTTATGCGTTATGCGTTGTGCGTTATGCGTTATGCGTTATGCGTTATGCGTTGTGCGTTATACGTTAAGTATTATGCGTTATGCGATATGCGTTATGCGTTATGCGTTATGCGTTATGCTTTATGCGTTATGCGTTATGAGTTACACGTTATGCGTTATGCGTTATGCGTTATGCGTTATGCGTTATGCGTTATGTGTTATGCGTTATGCGTTATGCGTTATGCGTTATGCGTTATGCGTTCTGCGTTATGTGTTATGCGTTATGTGTTATGCGTTATGCGTTATGCGTTATGCGTTATACGGTATGCGTTATGCGTTATGCGTTATGCGTTATGCGTTGTGCGTTATACGTTTGCGTTATGCGTTATGCGTTATGCTTTATGCGTTATGCGTTATGCGTTATGCGTTATGCGTTATGCGTTATGCGTTATGCGTTATGCGTTATGCGTTATGCGTTATGCGTTATGCGTTTTGCGTCATGCGTTATGCGTTATGCTTTATGTGTTATGCGTTATGAGTTATGCGATATGCGTTATGCGTTAGACGTTATGCGTTATGCGTTATGCGTTATGCGTTATGCGTTATGCTTTATGCGTTATGCTTTATGTGTTATGCGTTATGCGTTATGCGTTATGCGTTATGCGTTACACGTTATGCGTTATGCGTTATGCGTTATGCGTTATGCGTTATGCTTTATGCGTTATGCGTTATGCGTTATGCGTTATGCTTTATGCGTTATGCGTTATGCGTTATGCGTTAAGCGTTATGCGTTATGCGTTATGCGTTATGCGTGATCCGTTATGCGTTATGCGTTATGCGTTATGCGTTATGCGTTATGCGTTATGCGTTATGCGTTATGCGCTATGCGTTGTGCGTTATAAGTTTGCGTTATGCGTTATGCGTTATGCGTTATACTTTATGCGTTATACGTTATGCGTTATGCGTTATGCGTTATGGATTATTCGTTATGGGTTGTTCGTTATGCTTTATGCGTTGGACGTTATACGTTTGCATTATGCGTTATGCGTTATGCGTTATGCTTTATGCGTTATGCGTTATGCGTTATGCGTTATGCGTTATACGGTGTGCGTTATGCGTTATGCGTTATGCGTTATGCGTTATGCATTATGAGTTATACGGTATGCGTTATGCGTTATACGTTATGCGTTATGCGATATGCGTTATGGGTTATGCGTTATGCGTTATGGTTATGCGTTATGCGTTATGCGTTATGCGTTATGCGTTATGCGTTATGCGTTATACGTTATGCGTTATGCGTTCTGCGTTATGCGTTATGCGTTATGCGTTGTGCGTTATACGTTTGCGTTATGCGTTTTGCTTTATGCGTTATGCGTTATGCGTTATGCGTTATGCGTTATGCGTTATGCGTTATGCGTTACCCGTTATGCGTTATGCGTTATGCGTTATGCGTTATGCGTTATGCGTTATGCGTTATGCGTTATGCGTTATGCGTTATGCTTTATGCGTTATGCATTATGCGTTATACGGTATGCGTTATGCGTTATGCGTTATACGTTATGCGTTGTGCGTTATGCGTTATGGGTTATGCGTTATGCGTTATGGTTATGCGTTATGCGTTATGCGTTATGCGTTATGCGTTATGCGTTATGCGTTATACGTTATGCGTTATGAGTTATGCGTTATACGGTATGCGTTATGCGTTATGCGTTATGCGTTATGCGTTGTGCGTTATACGTTTGCGTTATGCGTTATGCGTTTTGCGTTATGCTTTATGCGTTATGCGTTATGCGTTATGCGTTATGCGTTATGCGTTATATGTTATGCGTTATGCGTTATGCGTTATGCGTTGTGCGTTATACGTTTGCGTTATGCGTTATGCGTTATGCGTTATGCGTTATGCGTTATGCGTTATTCGTTATGCGTTATGCGTTATGCGTTATGCTTTATGCGTTATGCATTATGCGTTATTCGTGATCCGTTATGCGTTAGGCGTTATGGGTTTTCCGGTGTTCGTTATGCGTTGTGCATTATGCGTTATGCGTTATGAAGTAAGGGTTATGGTTTATGCATTATGCGTTGTGCGCTATACGTTTGCGTTATGCGTTATGCGTTATGCGTTATGCATTATGCGTTATACGGTATGCGTTATGCGTTATACGTTATGCGTTATGCGCTATGCGTTATGGGTTATGCGTTATGCGTTATGGTTATGCGTTATGCGTTATGCGTTATGCGTTATGCGTTATGCGTTATGCGTTATGCGTTATACGTTATGCATTATGCGTTATGCGTTATGCGTTATGCGTTATGCGTTATGCGTTGTGCGTTATACGTTTGCGTTATGCGTTTTGCTTTATGCGTTATGCGTTATGCGTTATGCGTTATGCGTTATGCGTTATGCGTTATGCGTTATGCGTTATGCGTTATGCGTTATGCGTTATGCGTTCTGCGTTATGCGTTATACGTTAAGTATTATGCGTTATGCGTTATGCGTTATGCGTTATGCTTTATGCGTTATGCGTTATGCGTTATGCGTTATGCGTTATGCGTTATGCGTTATGCGTTATGCGTTATGCGTTATGCGTTATGCGTTATGCGTTATGCTTTATGCGTTATGCGTTATGCGTTATGCGTTATGCTTTATGCGTTATGCGTTATGCGTTATGCGTTAAGCGTTATGCGTTATGCGTTATGCGTTATGCGTGATCCGTTATGCGTTATGCGTTATGCGTTATGCGTTATGCGTTATGCGTTATGCGTTATGCGTTATGCGCTATGCGTTGTGCGTTATAAGTTTGCGTTATGCGTTATGCGTTATGCGTTATACTTTATGCGTTATACGTTATGCGTTATGCGTTATGCGTTATGGATTATTCGTTATGGGTTGTTCGTTATGCTTTATGCGTTGGACGTTATACGTTTGCATTATGCGTTATGCGTTATGCGTTATGCTTTATGCGTTATGCGTTATGCGTTATGCGTTATGCGTTATACGGTGTGCGTTATGCGTTATGCGTTATGCGTTATGCGTTATGCATTATGAGTTATACGGTATGCGTTATGCGTTATACGTTATGCGTTATGCGATATGCGTTATGGGTTATGCGTTATGCGTTATGGTTATGCGTTATGCGTTATGCGTTATGCGTTATGCGTTATGCGTTATGCGTTATACGTTGTGCGTTATGCGTTCTGCGTTATGCGTTATGCGTTATGCGTTGTGCGTTATACGTTTGCGTTATGCGTTTTGCTTTATGCGTTATGCGTTATGCGTTATGCGTTATGCGTTATGCGTTATGCGTTATGCGTTATGCGTTATGCGTTACCCGTTATGCGTTATGCGTTATGCGTTATGCGTTATGCGTTATGCGTTATGCGTTATGCGTTATGCTTTATGCGTTATGCATTATGCGTTATACGGTATGCGTTATGCGTTATGCGTTATACGCTATGCGTTGTGCGTTATGCGTTATGGGTTATGCGTTATGCGTTATGGTTATGCGTTATGCGTTATGCGTTATGCGTTATGCGTTATGCGTTATGCGTTATACGTTATGCGTTATGAGTTATGCGTTATACGGTATGCGTTATGCGTTATGCGTTATGCGTTATGCGTTGTGCGTTATACGTTTGCGTTATGCGTTATGCGTTTTGCGTTATGCTTTATGCGTTATGCGTTATGCGTTATGCGTTATGCGTTATGCGTTATATGTTATGCGTTATGCGTTATGCGTTATGCGTTATGCGTTGTGCGTTATACGTTTGCGTTATGCGTTATGCGTTATGCGTTATGCGTTATGCGTTATGCGTTATTCGTTATGCGTTATGCGTTATGCGTTATGCTTTATGCGTTATGCATTATGCGTTATTCGTGATCCGTTATGCGTTAGGCGTTATGGGTTTTCCGGTGTTCGTTATGCGTTGTGCATTATGCGTTATGCGTTATGAAGTAAGGGTTATGGTTTATGCATTATGCGTTGTGCGCTATACGTTTGCGTTATGCGTTATGCGTTATGCGTTATGCATTATGCGTTATACGGTATGCGTTATGCGTTATACGTTATGCGTTATGCGCTATGCGTTATGGGTTATGCGTTATGCGTTATGGTTATGCGTTATGCGTTATGCGTTATGCGTTATGCGTTATGCGTTATGCGTTATGCGTTATACGTTATGCGTTATGCGTTATGCGTTATGCGTTATGCGTTATGCGTTATGCGTTATGCGTTGTGCGTTATACGTTTGCGTTATGCGTTTTGCTTTATGCGTTATGCGTTATGCGTTATGCGTTATGCGTTATGCGTTATGCGTTATGCGTTATGCGTTATGCGTTATGCGTTATGCGTTATGCGTTCTGCGTTATGCGTTATACGTTAAGTATTATGCGTTATGCGTTATGCGTTATGCGTTATGCGTTATGCGTTCTGCGTTATGTGTTATGCGTTATGCGTTATGCGTTATGCGTTATGCGTTATACGGTATGCGTTATGCGTTATGCGTTATGCGTTATGCGTTGTGCGTTATACGTTTGCGTTATGCGTTATGCGTTATGCGTTATGCGTTATGCATAATGCGTTATACGTTATGTATTATGCGTTATGCCTTATGCGTTATGCGATATGCTTCATGCATCAAGCCTTATGCGTTATGCGATATGCGATATGCGTCATGCATCAAGCCTTATGCGTTATGAGTTATGCGTTAACGTTATGCGTTTTGCGTTATGCGTTGTGCGCTATACGTTTGCGTCATGCGTTATGCGTTATGCGTTATACGGTATGCGTTATGCGTTATGCGTTATGCGTTATGCTTTATGCGTTATGCATTATGCGTTATACGGTATGCGTTATGCGTTATGCGTTATACGTTATGCGTTGTGCGTTATGCGTTATGGGTTATGCGTTATGCGTTATGGTTATGCGTTATGCGTTATGCGTTATGCGTTATGCGTTATGCGTTATGCGTTATACGTTATGCGTTATGAGTTATGCGTTATGCGTTATGCGTTGTGCGTTATACGTTTGCGTTATGCGTTATGCGTTATGCGTTATGCTTTATGCGTTATGCGTTATGAGTTATGCGTTATGCGTTATGCGTTATGCGTTATGCGTTATGCGTTATGCGTTATGCGTTATGCGTTATGCGTTATGCGTTTTGCGTTATGCTTTATGCGTTATGCGTTATGCGTTATGCGTTATGCGTTATGCGTTATATGTTATGCGTTATGCGTTATGCGTTATGCGTTGTGCGTTATACGTTTGCGTTATGCGTTATGCGTTATGCGTTATGCGTTATGCGTTATGCGTTATTCGTTATGCGTTATGCGTTATGCGTTATGCTTTATGCGTTATGCATTATGCGTTATTCGTGATCCGTTATGCGTTAGGCGTTATGGGTTTTCCGGTGTTCGTTATGCGTTGTGCATTATGCGTTATGCGTTATGAAGTAAGGGTTATGGTTTATGCATTATGCGTTGTGCGCTATACGTTTGCGTTATGCGTTATGCGTTATGCGTTATGCATTATGCGTTATACGTTATACGTTATACGTTATACGTTATACGTTATACGTTATACGTTATACGTTATACGTTATACGTTATACGTTATACGTTATACGTTATACGTTATACGTTATACGTTATACGTTATACGTTATACGTTATACGTTATACGTTATACGTTATACGTTATACGTTATACGTTATACGTTATACGTTATACGTTATATTTTATACGTTATACGTTATACGTTATACGTTATACGTTATACGTTATACGTTATACGTTATACGTTTAAACGTTATACGTTGTACGTTATAGGTTATACGATTAACATTATACGTTATACGTTATACGTTATACGTTATACGTTATACGTTATACGTTATACGCTATACGTTATACGTTATACGTTATACGTTATACGTTATACGTTATACGTTATACGTTATACGTTATACGTTATACGTTATACGTTATACGTTATACGTTATACGTTATACGTTATACGTTATACGTTATACGTTATACGTTATACGTTATACGTTATACGTTATACGTTATACGTTATACGTTATACGTTATACGTTATACGTTATACGTTATACGTTATACGTTATACGTTATACGTTATACGTTATACGTTATACGTTATACGTTATACGTTATACGTTATACGTTATACGTTATACGTTATACGTTATACGTTATACGTTATACGTTATACGTTATACGTTATACGTTATACGTTATACGTTATACGTTATACGTTATACGTTATACGTTATACGTTATACGTTATACGTTATACGTTATACGTTATACGTTATACGTTATACGTTATACGTTATACGTTATACGTTATACGTTATACGTTATACGTTATACGTTATACGTTATACGTTATACGTTATACGTTATACGTTATACGTTATACGTTATACGTTATACGTTATACGTTATACGTTATACGTTATACGTTATACGTTATACGTTATACGTTATACGTTATACGTTATACGTTATACGTTATACGTTATACGTTATACGTTATACGTTATACGTTATACGTTATACGTTATACGTTATACGTTATACGTTATACGTTATACGTTATACGTTATACGTTATACGTTATACGTTATACGTTATACGTTATACGTTATACGTTATACGTTATACGTTATACGTTATACGTTATACGTTATACGTTATACGTTATACGTTATACGTTATACGTTATACGTTATACGTTATACGTTATACGTTATACGTTATACGTTATACGTTATACGTTATACGTTATACGTTATACGTTATACGTTATACGTTATACGTTATACGTTATACGTTATACGTTATACGTTATACGTTATACGTTATACGTTATACGTTATACGTTATACGTTATACGTTATACGTTATACGTTATACGTTATACGTTATACGTTATACGTTATACGTTATACGTTATACGTTATACGTTATACGTTATACGTTATACGTTATACGTTATACGTTATACGTTATACGTTATACGTTATACGTTATACGTTATACGTTATACGTTATACGTTATACGTTATACGTTATACGTTATACGTTATACGTTATACGTTATACGTTATACGTTATACGTTATACGTTATACGTTATACGTTATACGTTATACGTTATACGTTATACGTTATACGTTATACGTTATACGTTATACGTTATACGTTATACGTTATACGTTATACGTTATACGTTATACGTTATACGTTATACGTTATACGTTATACGTTATACGTTATACGTTATACGTTATACGTTATACGTTATACGTTATACGTTATACGTTATACGTTATACGTTATACGTTATACGTTATACGTTATACGTTATACGTTATACGTTATACGTTATACGTTATACGTTATACGTTATACGTTATACGTTATACGTTATACGTTATACGTTATACGTTATACGTTATACGTTATACGTTATACGTTATACGTTATACGTTATACGTTATACGTTATACGTTATACGTTATACGTTATACGTTATACGTTATACGTTATACGTTATACGTTATACGTTATACGTTATACGTTATACGTTATACGTTATACGTTATACGTTATACGTTATACGTTATACGTTATACGTTATACGTTATACGTTATACGTTATACGTTATACGTTATACGTTATACGTTATACGTTATACGTTATACGTTATACGTTATACGTTATACGTTATACGTTATACGTTATACGTTATACGTTATACGTTATACGTTATACGTTATACGTTATACGTTATACGTTATACGTTATACGTTATACGTTATACGTTATACGTTATACGTTATACGTTATACGTTATACGTTATACGTTATACGTTATACGTTATACGTTATACGTTATACGTTATACGTTATACGTTATACGTTATACGTTATACGTTATACGTTATACGTTATACGTTATACGTTATACGTTATACGTTATACGTTATACGTTATACGTTATACGTTATACGTTATACGTTATACGTTATACGTTATACGTTATACGTTATACGTTATACGTTATACGTTATACGTTATACGTTATACGTTATACGTTATACGTTATACGTTATACGTTATACGTTATACGTTATACGTTATACGTTATACGTTATACGTTATACGTTATACGTTATACGTTATACGTTATACGTTATACGTTATACGTTATACGTTATACGTTATACGTTATACGTTATACGTTATACGTTATACGTTATACGTTATACGTTATACGTTATACGTTATACGTTATACGTTATACGTTATACGTTATACGTTATACGTTATACGTTATACGTTATACGTTATACGTTATACGTTATACGTTATACGTTATACGTTATACGTTATACGTTATACGTTATACGTTATACGTTATACGTTATACGTTATACGTTATACGTTATACGTTATACGTTATACGTTATACGTTATACGTTATACGTTATACGTTATACGTTATACGTTATACGTTATACGTTATACGTTATACGTTATACGTTATACGTTATACGTTATACGTTATACGTTATACGTTATACGTTATACGTTATACGTTATACGTTATACGTTATACGTTATACGTTATACGTTATACGTTATACGTTATACGTTATACGTTATACCGTTATACGTTATACGTTATACGTTATACGTTATACTTATACGTTATACGTTATACGTTATACGTTATACGTTATACGTTATACGTTATACGTTATACGTTATACGTTATACGTTATACGTTATACGTTATACGTTATACGTTATACGTTATACGTTATACGTTATACGTTATACGTTATACGTTATACGTTATACGTTATACGTTATACGTTATACGTTATATACGTTATACGTTATACGTTATACGTTATACGTTATACGTTATACGTTATACGTTATACGTTATACGTTATACGTTATACGTTATACGTTATACGTTATACGTTATACGTTATACGTTATACGTTATACTTATACGTTATACGTTATACGTTATACGTTATACGTTATACGTTATACGTTATACGTTATACGTTATACGTTATACGTTACTACGTTATACGTTATACGTTATACGTTATACGTTATACGTTATACGTTATACGTTATACGTTATACGTTATACGTTATACGTTATACGTTATACGTTATACGTTATACGTTATACGTTATACGTTTATACGTTATACGTTTACGTTATACGTTATACGTTATACGTTATACGTTATACGTTATACGTTATACGTTATACGTTATACGTTATACGTTATACGTTATACGTTATACGTTATACGTTATACGTTATACGTTATACGTTATACGTATACTACGTTATACGTTATACGTTTATACGTTATACGTTATACGTTATACGTTATACGTTATACGTTATACGTTATACGTTATACGTTATACGTTAACGTTATACGTTATACGTTATACGTTATAACGTTATACGTTATACGTTATACTTAACGTTATACGTTATACGTTATACGTTATACTTATAACGTTATACGTTATACGTTATACGTATACGTTATATTGCGGTTATACGTTATACGTTATACGTTATACGTTATACGTTATACGTTATACGTTATACGTTATACGTTATACGTTATACGTTATACGTTATACGTTATACGTTATACGTTATACGTTATACGTTATACGTTATACGTTATACGTTATACGTTATACGTTATACGTTATACGTTATACGTTATACGTTATACGTTATACGTTATACGTTATACGTTATACGTTATACGTTATACGTTATACGTTATACGTTATACGTTATACGTTATACGTTATACGTTATACGTTATACGTTATACGTTATACGTTATACGTTATACGTTATACGTTATACGTTATACGTTATACGTTATACGTTATACGTTATACGTTATACGTTATACGTTATACGTTATACGTTATACGTTATACGTTATACGTTATACGTTATACGTTATACGTTATACGTTATACGTTATACGTTATACGTTATACGTTATACGTTATACGTTATACGTTATACGTTATACGTTATACGTTATACGTTATACGTTATACGTTATACGTTATACGTTATACGTTATACGTTATACGTTATACGTTATACGTTATACGTTATACGTTATACGTTATACGTTTATACGTTATACGTTATACGTTATACGTTATACGTTATACGTTATACGTTATACGTTATACGTTATACGTTATACGTTATACGTTATACGTTATACGTTATACGTTATACGTTATACGTTATACGTTATACGTTATACGTTATACGTTATACGTTATACGTTATACGTTATACGTTATACGTTATACGTTATACGTTATACGTTATACGTTATACGTTATACGTTATACGTTATACGTTATACGTTATACGTTATACGTTATACGTTATACGTTATACGTTATACGTTATACGTTATACGTTATACGTTATACGTTATACGTTATACGTTATACGTTATACGTTATACGTTATACGTTATACGTTATACGTTATACGTTATACGTTATACGTTATACGTTATACGTTATACGTTATACGTTATACGTTATACGTTATACGTTATACGTTATACGTTATACGTTATACGTTATACGTTATACGTTATACGTTATACGTTATACGTTATACGTTATACGTTATACGTTATACGTTATACGTTATACGTTATACGTTATACGTTATACGTTATACGTTATACGTTATACGTTATACGTTATACGTTATACGTTATACGTTATACGTTATACGTTATACGTTATACGTTATACGTTATACGTTATACGTTATACGTTATACGTTATACGTTATACGTTATACGTTATACGTTATACGTTATACGTTATACGTTATACGTTATACGTTATACGTTATACGTTATACGTTATACGTTATACGTTATACGTTATACGTTATACGTTATACGTTATACGTTATACGTTATACGTTATACGTTATACGTTATACGTTATACGTTATACGTTATACGTTATACGTTATACGTTATACGTTATACGTTATACGTTATACGTTATACGTTATACGTTATACGTTATACGTTATACGTTATACGTTATACGTTATACGTTATACGTTATACGTTATACGTTATACGTTATACGTTATACGTTATACGTTTAAACGTTATACGTTATACGTTATACGTTATACGTTATACGTTATACGTTATACGTTATACGTTATACGTTATACGTTATACGTTATACGTTATACGTTATACGTTATACGTTATACGTTATACGTTATACGTTATACGTTATACGTTATACGTTATACGTTATACGTTATACGTTATACGTTATACGTTATACGTTATACGTTATACGTTTAACGTTATACGTTATACGTTATACGTTATACGTTATACGTTATACGTTATACGTTATACGTTATACGTTATACGTTATACGTTATACGTTATACGTTATACGTTATACGTTATACGTTATACGTTATACGTTATACGTTATACGTTATACGTTATACGTTATACGTTATACGTTATACGTTATACGTTATACGTTATACGTTATACGTTATACGTTATACGTTATACGTTATACGTTATACGTTATACGTTATACGTTATACGTTATACGTTATACGTTATACGTTATACGTTATACGTTATACGTTATACGTTATACGTTATACGTTATACGTTATACGTTATACGTTATACGTTATACGTTATACGTTATACGTTATACGTTATACGTTATACGTTATACGTTATACGTTATACGTTATACGTTATACGTTATACGTTATACGTTATACGTTATACGTTATACGTTATACGTTATACGTTATACGTTATACGTTATACGTTATACGTTATACGTTATACGTTATACGTTATACGTTATACGTTATACGTTATACGTTATACGTTATACGTTATACGTTATACGTTATACGTTATACGTTATACGTTATACGTTATACGTTATACGTTATACGTTATACGTTATACGTTATACGTTATACGTTATACGTTATACGTTATACGTTATACGTTATACGTTATACGTTATACGTTATACGTTATACGTTATACGTTATACGTTATACGTTATACGTTATACGTTATACGTTATACGTTATACGTTATACGTTATACGTTATACGTTATACGTTATACGTTATACGTTATACGTTATACGTTATACGTTATACGTTATACGTTATACGTTATACGTTATACGTTATACGTTATACGTTATACGTTATACGTTATACGTTATACGTTATACGTTATACGTTATACGTTATACGTTATACGTTATACGTTATACGTTATACGTTATACGTTATACGTTATACGTTATACGTTATACGTTATACGTTATACGTTATACGTTATACGTTATACGTTATACGTTATACGTTATACGTTATACGTTATACGTTATACGTTATACGTTATACGTTATACGTTATACGTTATACGTTATACGTTATACGTTATACGTTATACGTTATACGTTATACGTTATACGTTATACGTTATACGTTATACGTTATACGTTATACGTTATACGTTATACGTTATACGTTATACGTTATACGTTATACGTTATACGTTATACGTTATACGTTATACGTTATACGTTATACGTTATACGTTATACGTTATACGTTATACGTTATACGTTATACGTTATACGTTATACGTTATACGTTATACGTTATACGTTATACGTTATACGTTATACGTTATACGTTATACGTTATACGTTATACGTTATACGTTATACGTTATACGTTATACGTTATACGTTATACGTTATACGTTATACGTTATACGTTATACGTTATACGTTATACGTTATACGTTATACGTTATACGTTATACGTTATACGTTATACGTTATACGTTATACGTTATACGTTATACGTTATACGTTATACGTTATACGTTATACGTTATACGTTATACGTTATACGTTATACGTTATACGTTATACGTTATACGTTATACGTTATACGTTATACGTTATACGTTATACGTTATACGTTATACGTTATACGTTATACGTTATACGTTATACGTTATACGTTATACGTTATACGTTATACGTTATACGTTATACGTTTATACGTTATACGTTATACGTTATACGTTATACGTTATACGTTATACGTTATACGTTATCGTTATACGTTATACGTTATACGTTATACGTTATACGTTATACGTTATACGTTATACGTTATACGTTATACGTTATACGTTATACGTTATCGTTATACGTTATACGTTATACGTTATACGTTATACGTTATACGTTATACGTTATACGTTATACGTTATACGTTATACGTTATACGTTATACGTTATACGTTATACGTTATACGTTATACGTTATACGTTATACGTTATACGTTATACGTTATACGTTATACGTTATACGTTATACGTTATACGTTATACGTTATACGTTATACGTTATACGTTATACGTTATACGTTATACGTTATACGTTATACGTTATACGTTATACGTTATACGTTATACGTTATACGTTATACGTTATACGTTATACGTTATACGTTATACGTTATACGTTATACGTTATACGTTATACGTTATACGTTATACGTTATACGTTATACGTTTACGTTATACGTTATACGTTATACGTTATACGTTATACGTTATACGTTATACGTTATACGTTATACGTTATACGTTATACGTTATACGTTATACGTTATACGTTATACGTTATACGTTATACGTTATACGTTATACGTTATACGTTATACGTTATACGTTATACGTTATACGTTATACGTTATACGTTATACGTTATACGTTATACGTTATACGTTATACGTTATACGTTATACGTTATACGTTATACGTTATACGTTATACGTTATACGTTATACGTTATACGTTATACGTTATACGTTATACGTTATACGTTATACGTTATACGTTATAACGTTATACGTTATACGTTATACGTTATACATTATACGTTATACGTTATACGTTATACGTTATACGTTATACGTTTAACGTTATACGTTATACGTTATACGTTATACGTTATACGTTTAACGTTATACGTTATACGTTATACGTTATACGTTATACGTTATAAGTTATACGTTATACGTTATACGTTATACGTTATACGTTATACGTTATACGTTATACGTTATACGTTATACGTTATACGTTATACGTTATACGTTATACGTTATACGTTATACGTTATACGTTATACGTTATACGTTATACGTTATACGTTATACGTTATACGTTATACGTTATACGTTATACGTTATACGTTATACGTTATACGTTATACGTTATACGTTATACGTTATACGTTATACGTTATACGTTATACGTTATACGTTATACGTTATACGTTATACGTTATACGTTATACGTTATACGTTATACGTTATACGTTATACGTTATACGTTATACGTTATACGTTATACGTTATACGTTATACGTTATACGTTATACGTTATACGTTATACGTTATACGTTATACGTTATACGTTATACGTTATACGTTATACGTTATACGTTATACGTTATACGTTATACGTTATACGTTATACGTTATACGTTATACGTTATACGTTATACGTTATACGTTATACGTTATACGTTATACGTTATACGTTATACGTTATACGTTATACGTTATACGTTATACGTTATACGTTATACGTTATACGTTATACGTTATACGTTATACGTTTATACGTTATACGTTATACGTTATACGTTATACGTTATACGTTAGTATACGTTATACGTTATACGTTATACGTTATACGTTATAGTTACGTTATACGTTATACGTTATACGTTATACGTTATACGTTATACGTTATACGTTATACGTTATACGTTATACGTTATACGTTATACGTTATACGTTATACGTTATACGTTATACGTTATACGTTATACGTTATACGTTATACGTTATACGTTATACGTTATACGTTATACGTTATACGTTATACGTTATACGTTATACGTTATACGTTATACGTTATACGTTATACGTTATACGTTATACGTTATACGTTATACGTTATACGTTATACGTTATACGTTATACGTTATACGTTATACGTTATACGTTATACGTTATACGTTATACGTTATACGTTATACGTTATACGTTATACGTTATACGTTATACGTTATACGTTATACGTTATACGTTATACGTTATACGTTATACGTTATACGTTATACGTTATACGTTATACGTTATACGTTATACGTTATACGTTATACGTTATACGTTATACGTTATACGTTATACGTTATACGTTATACGTTATACGTTATACGTTATACGTTATACGTTATACGTTATACGTTATACGTTATACGTTATACGTTATACGTTATACGTTATACGTTATACGTTATACGTTATACGTTATACGTTATACGTTATACGTTATACGTTATACGTTATACGTTATACGTTATACGTTATACGTTATACGTTATACGTTATACGTTATACGGTATACGTTATACGTTATACGTTATACGTTATACGTTATACGTTATACGTTATACGTTATACGTTATACGTTATACGTTATACGTTATACGTTATACGTTATACGTTATACGTTATACGTTATACGTTATACGTTATACGTTATACGTTATACGTTATACGTTATACGTTATACGTTATACGTTATACGTTATACGTTATACGTTATACGTTATACGTTATACGTTATACGTTATACGTTATACGTTATACGTTATACGTTATACGTTATACGTTATACGTTATACGTTATACGTTATACGTTATACGTTATACGTGTTATACGTTATACGTTATACGTTATACGTTATACGTTATACGTTATACGTTATACGTTATACGTTATACGTTATACGTTATACGTTATACGTTATACGTTATACGTTATACGTTATACGTTATACGTTATACGTTATACGTTATACGTTATACGTTATACGTTATACGTTATACGTTATACGTTATACGTTATACGTTATACGTTATACGTTATACGTTATACGTTATACGTTATACGTTAACGTTATACGTTATACGTTATACGTTATACGTTATACGTTATACGTTATACGTTATACGTTATACGTTATACGTTATACGTTATACGTTATACGTTATACGTTATACGTTATACGTTATACGTTATACGTTATACGTTATACGTTATACGTTATACGTTATACGTTATACGTTATACGTTATACGTTATACGTTATACGTTATACGTTATACGTTATACGTTATACGTTATACGTTATACGTTATACGTTATACGTTATACGTTATACGTTATACGTTATACGTTATACGTTATACGTTATACGTTATACGTTTACGTTATACGTTATACGTTATACGTTATACGTATACGTTATACGTTATACGTTATACGTTATACGTTATACGTTATACGTTATACGTTATACGTTATACGTTATACGTTATACGTTATACGTTATACGTTATACGTTATACGTTATACGTTATACGTTATACGTTATACGTTATACGTTATACGTTATACGTTATACGTTATACGTTATACGTTATACGTTATACGTTATACGTTATACGTTATACGTTATACGTTATACGTTATACGTTATACGTTATACGTTATACGTTATACGTTATACGTTATACGTTATACGTTATACGTTAACGTTATACGTTATACGTTATACGTTATACGTTATACGTTATACGTTATACGTTATACGATATACGTTATACGTTATACGTTATACGTTATACGTTATACGTTATACGTTATACGTTATACGTTATACGTTATACGTTATACGTTATACGTTATACGTTATACGTTATACGTTATACGTTATACGTTATACGTTATACGTTATACGTTATACGTTATACGTTATACGTTATACGTTATACGTTATACGTTATACGTTATACGTTATACGTTACGTTATACGTTATACGTTATACGTTATACGTTATACGTTATACGTTATACGTTATACGTTATACGTTATACGTTATACGTTATACGTTATACGTTATACGTTATACGTTATACGTTATACGTTATACGTTATACGTTATACGTTATACGTTATACGTTATACGTTATACGTTATACGTTATACGTATACGTTATACGTTATACGTTATACGTATAACGTTATACGTTATACGTTATACGTTATACGTTATACGTTATACGTTATACGTTATACGTTATACGTTATACGTTATACGTTATACGTTATACGTTATACGTTATACGTTATACGTTATACGTTATACGTTATACGTTATACGTTATACGTTATACGTTATACGTTATACGTTATACGTTATACGTTATACGTTATACGTTATACGTTATACGTTATACGTTATACGTTATACGTTATACGTTATACGTTATACGTTATCGTTATACGTTATACGTTATACGTTATACGTTATACGTTATACGTTATACGTTATACGTTATACGTTATACGTTATTACGTTATACGTTATACGTTATACGTTATACGTTATACGTTATACGTTATACGTATAACGTATACGTTATACGTTATACGTTATACGTTATACGTTATACGTTATACGTTATACGTTATACGTTATACGTTATACGTTATACGTTATACGGTATACGTTATACGTTATACGTTATACGTTATACGTTATACGTTATACGTTATACGTTATACGTTATACGTTATACGTTATACGTTATACGTTATACGTTATACGTTATACGTTATACGTTATACGTTATACGTTATACGTTATACGTTATACGTTATACGTTATACGTTATACGTTACGTTATACGTTATACGTTATACGTTATACGTTATACGTTATACGTTATACGTTATACGTTATACGTTATACGTTATACGTTATACGTTATACGTTATACGTTATACGTCATACGTTATACGTTATACGTTATACGTTATACTTATACGTTATACGTTATACGTTATACGTTATACGTTATACGTTATACGTCATACGTTATACGTTATACGTTATACGTTATACGTTATACGTTATACGTCATACGTTATACGTTATACGTTATACGTTATACGTCATACGTTATACGTTATACGTTATACGTTATACGTTATACGTCATACGTCATACGTCATACGTCATACGTTATACGTTATACGTTATACGTTATACGTTATACGTTATACGTTATACGTATACGTTATACGTTATACGTTATACGTTATACGTTATACGTTATACGTTATACGTTATACGTTATACGTTATACGTTATACGTTATACGTTATACGTTATACGTTATACGTTACGTTACGTTATACGTTATACGTTATACGTTATACGTTATACGTTATCGTTATACGTTATACGTTATACGTTATACGTTATACGTTATACGTTATACGTTATACGTTATACGTTATACGTTATACGTTATACGTTATACGTTATACGTTATACGTTATACGTTATACGTTATACGTTATACGTTATACGTTATACGTCATACGTTATACGTTATACGTTACGTTATACGTTATACGTTATACGTTATACGTTATACGTTATACGTTATACGTTATACGTTATACGTTATACGTTATACGTTATACGTTATACGTTATACGTATACGTTACGTCATACGTTATACGTTATACGTTATACGTTATACGTTATCGTTATACGTTATACGTTATACGTTATACGTTATACGTTATACGTTATACGTTATACGTTATACGTTATACGTTATACGTTATACGTTATACGTTATACGTTATACGTTATACGTTATACGTTATACGTTATACGTTATACGTTATACGTTATACGTTATACGTTATACGTATAACGTATACGTTATACGTTATACGTTATACGTTATACGTTATACGTTATACGTTATACGTTATACGTTATACGTTATACGTTATACGTTATACGTTATACGTTATACGTTATACGTTATACGTTATACGTTATACGTTATACGTTATACGTTATACGTTACTTACGTTATACGTTATACGTTATACGTTATACGTTATACGTTATACGTTATACGTTATACGTTATACGTTATACGTACGTATACGTTATACGTTATACGTATACGTTATACGTTAT
>CAKAJA020000465.1:0-50493 GCA_916610235.2 Lasioglossum morio | reverse complement strand
GTATAACGTATAACGTATAACGTATAACGTATAACGTATAACGTATAACGTATAACGTATAACGTATAACGTATAACGTATAACGTATAACGTATAACGTATAACGTATAACGTATAACGTATAACGTATAACGTATAACGTATAACGTATAACGTATAACGTATAACGTATAACGTATAACGTATAACGTATAACGTATAACGTATAACGTATAACGTATAACGTATAACGTATAACGTATAACGTATAACGTATAACGTATAACGTATAACGTATAACGTATAACGTATAACGTATAACGTATAACGTATAACGTATAACGTATAACGTATAACGTATAACGTATAACGTATAACGTATAACGTATAACGTATAACGTATAACGTATAACGTATAACGTATAACGTATAACGTATAACGTATAACGTATAACGTATAACGTATAACGTATAACGTATAACGTATAACGTATAACGTATAACGTATAACGTATAACGTATAACGTATAACGTATAACGTATAACGTATAACGTATAACGTATAACGTATAACGTATAACGTATAACGTATAACGTATAACGTATAACGTATAACGTATAACGTATAACGTATAACGTATAACGTATAACGTATAACGTATAACGTATAACGTATAACGTATAACGTATAACGTATAACGTATAACGTATAACGTATAACGTATAACGTATAACGTATAACGTATAACGTATAACGTATAACGTATAACGTATAACGTATAACGTATAACGTATAACGTATAACGTATAACGTATAACGTATAACGTATAACGTATAACGTATAACGTATAACGTATAACGTATAACGTATAACGTATAACGTATAACGTATAACGTATAACGTATAACGTATAACGTATAACGTATAACGTATAACGTATAACGTATAACGTATAACGTATAACGTATAACGTATAACGTATAACGTATAACGTATAACGTATAACGTATAACGTATAACGTATAACGTATAACGTATAACGTATAACGTATAACGTATAACGTATAACGTATAACGTATAACGTATAACGTATAACGTATAACGTATAACGTATAACGTATAACGTATAACGTATAACGTATAACGTATAACGTATAACGTATAACGTATAACGTATAACGTATAACGTATAACGTATAACGTATAACGTATAACGTATAACGTATAACGTATAACGTATAACGTATAACGTATAACGTATAACGTATAACGTATAACGTATAACGTATAACGTATAACGTATAACGTATAACGTATAACGTATAACGTATAACGTATAACGTATAACGTATAACGTATAACGTATAACGTATAACGTATAACGTATAACGTATAACGTATAACGTATAACGTATAACGTATAACGTATAACGTATAACGTATAACGTATAACGTATAACGTATAACGTATAACGTATAACGTATAACGTATAACGTATAACGTATAACGTATAACGTATAACGTATAACGTATAACGTATAACGTATAACGTATAACGTATAACGTATAACGTATAACGTATAACGTATAACGTATAACGTATAACGTATAACGTATAACGTATAACGTATAACGTATAACGTATAACGTATAACGTATAACGTATAACGTATAACGTATAACGTATAACGTATAACGTATAACGTATAACGTATAACGTATAACGTATAACGTATAACGTATAACGTATAACGTATAACGTATAACGTATAACGTATAACGTATAACGTATAACGTATAACGTATAACGTATAACGTATAACGTATAACGTATAACGTATAACGTATAACGTATAACGTATAACGTATAACGTATAACGTATAACGTATAACGTATAACGTATAACGTATAACGTATAACGTATAACGTATAACGTATAACGTATAACGTATAACGTATAACGTATAACGTATAACGTATAACGTATAACGTATAACGTATAACGTATAACGTATAACGTATAACGTATAACGTATAACGTATAACGTATAACGTATAACGTATAACGTATAACGTATAACGTATAACGTATAACGTATAACGTATAACGTATAACGTATAACGTATAACGTATAACGTATAACGTATAACGTATAACGTATAACGTATAACGTATAACGTATAACGTATAACGTATAACGTATAACGTATAACGTATAACGTATAACGTATAACGTATAACGTATAACGTATAACGTATAACGTATAACGTATAACGTATAACGTATAACGTATAACGTATAACGTATAACGTATAACGTATAACGTATAACGTATAACGTATAACGTATAACGTATAACGTATAACGTATAACGTATAACGTATAACGTATAACGTATAACGTATAACGTATAACGTATAACGTATAACGTATAACGTATAACGTATAACGTATAACGTATAACGTATAACGTATAACGTATAACGTATAACGTATAACGTATAACGTATAACGTATAACGTATAACGTATAACGTATAACGTATAACGTATAACGTATAACGTATAACGTATAACGTATAACGTATAACGTATAACGTATAACGTATAACGTATAACGTATAACGTATAACGTATAACGTATAACGTATAACGTATAACGTATAACGTATAACGTATAACGTATAACGTATAACGTATAACGTATAACGTATAACGTATAACGTATAACGTATAACGTATAACGTATAACGTATAACGTATAACGTATAACGTATAACGTATAACGTATAACGTATAACGTATAACGTATAACGTATAACGTATAACGTATAACGTATAACGTATAACGTATAACGTATAACGTATAACGTATAACGTATAACGTATAACGTATAACGTATAACGTATAACGTATAACGTATAACGTATAACGTATAACGTATAACGTATAACGTATAACGTATAACGTATAACGTATAACGTATAACGTATAACGTATAACGTATAACGTATAACGTATAACGTATAACGTATAACGTATAACGTATAACGTATAACGTATAACGTATAACGTATAACGTATAACGTATAACGTATAACGTATAACGTATAACGTATAACGTATAACGTATAACGTATAACGTATAACGTATAACGTATAACGTATAACGTATAACGTATAACGTATAACGTATAACGTATAACGTATAACGTATAACGTATAACGTATAACGTATAACGTATAACGTATAACGTATAACGTATAACGTATAACGTATAACGTATAACGTATAACGTATAACGTATAACGTATAACGTATAACGTATAACGTATAACGTATAACGTATAACGTATAACGTATAACGTATAACGTATAACGTATAACGTATAACGTATAACGTATAACGTATAACGTATAACGTATAACGTATAACGTATAACGTATAACGTATAACGTATAACGTATAACGTATAACGTATAACGTATAACGTATAACGTATAACGTATAACGTATAACGTATAACGTATAACGTATAACGTATAACGTATAACGTATAACGTATAACGTATAACGTATAACGTATAACGTATAACGTATAACGTATAACGTATAACGTATAACGTATAACGTATAACGTATAACGTATAACGTATAACGTATAACGTATAACGTATAACGTATAACGTATAACGTATAACGTATAACGTATAACGTATAACGTATAACGTATAACGTATAACGTATAACGTATAACGTATAACGTATAACGTATAACGTATAACGTATAACGTATAACGTATAACGTATAACGTATAACGTATAACGTATAACGTATAACGTATAACGTATAACGTATAACGTATAACGTATAACGTATAACGTATAACGTATAACGTATAACGTATAACGTATAACGTATAACGTATAACGTATAACGTATAACGTATAACGTATAACGTATAACGTATAACGTATAACGTATAACGTATAACGTATAACGTATAACGTATAACGTATAACGTATAACGTATAACGTATAACGTATAACGTATAACGTATAACGTATAACGTATAACGTATAACGTATAACGTATAACGTATAACGTATAACGTATAACGTATAACGTATAACGTATAACGTATAACGTATAACGTATAACGTATAACGTATAACGTATAACGTATAACGTATAACGTATAACGTATAACGTATAACGTATAACGTATAACGTATAACGTATAACGTATAACGTATAACGTATAACGTATAACGTATAACGTATAACGTATAACGTATAACGTATAACGTATAACGTATAACGTATAACGTATAACGTATAACGTATAACGTATAACGTATAACGTATAACGTATAACGTATAACGTATAACGTATAACGTATAACGTATAACGTATAACGTATAACGTATAACGTATAACGTATAACGTATAACGTATAACGTATAACGTATAACGTATAACGTATAACGTATAACGTATAACGTATAACGTATAACGTATAACGTATAACGTATAACGTATAACGTATAACGTATAACGTATAACGTATAACGTATAACGTATAACGTATAACGTATAACGTATAACGTATAACGTATAACGTATAACGTATAACGTATAACGTATAACGTATAACGTATAACGTATAACGTATAACGTATAACGTATAACGTATAACGTATAACGTATAACGTATAACGTATAACGTATAACGTATAACGTATAACGTATAACGTATAACGTATAACGTATAACGTATAACGTATAACGTATAACGTATAACGTATAACGTATAACGTATAACGTATAACGTATAACGTATAACGTATAACGTATAACGTATAACGTATAACGTATAACGTATAACGTATAACGTATAACGTATAACGTATAACGTATAACGTATAACGTATAACGTATAACGTATAACGTATAACGTATAACGTATAACGTATAACGTATAACGTATAACGTATAACGTATAACGTATAACGTATAACGTATAACGTATAACGTATAACGTATAACGTATAACGTATAACGTATAACGTATAACGTATAACGTATAACGTATAACGTATAACGTATAACGTATAACGTATAACGTATAACGTATAACGTATAACGTATAACGTATAACGTATAACGTATAACGTATAACGTATAACGTATAACGTATAACGTATAACGTATAACGTATAACGTATAACGTATAACGTATAACGTATAACGTATAACGTATAACGTATAACGTATAACGTATAACGTATAACGTATAACGTATAACGTATAACGTATAACGTATAACGTATAACGTATAACGTATAACGTATAACGTATAACGTATAACGTATAACGTATAACGTATAACGTATAACGTATAACGTATAACGTATAACGTATAACGTATAACGTATAACGTATAACGTATAACGTATAACGTATAACGTATAACGTATAACGTATAACGTATAACGTATAACGTATAACGTATAACGTATAACGTATAACGTATAACGTATAACGTATAACGTATAACGTATAACGTATAACGTATAACGTATAACGTATAACGTATAACGTATAACGTATAACGTATAACGTATAACGTATAACGTATAACGTATAACGTATAACGTATAACGTATAACGTATAACGTATAACGTATAACGTATAACGTATAACGTATAACGTATAACGTATAACGTATAACGTATAACGTATAACGTATAACGTATAACGTATAACGTATAACGTATAACGTATAACGTATAACGTATAACGTATAACGTATAACGTATAACGTATAACGTATAACGTATAACGTATAACGTATAACGTATAACGTATAACGTATAACGTATAACGTATAACGTATAACGTATAACGTATAACGTATAACGTATAACGTATAACGTATAACGTATAACGTATAACGTATAACGTATAACGTATAACGTATAACGTATAACGTATAACGTATAACGTATAACGTATAACGTATAACGTATAACGTATAACGTATAACGTATAACGTATAACGTATAACGTATAACGTATAACGTATAACGTATAACGTATAACGTATAACGTATAACGTATAACGTATAACGTATAACGTATAACGTATAACGTATAACGTATAACGTATAACGTATAACGTATAACGTATAACGTATAACGTATAACGTATAACGTATAACGTATAACGTATAACGTATAACGTATAACGTATAACGTATAACGTATAACGTATAACGTATAACGTATAACGTATAACGTATAACGTATAACGTATAACGTATAACGTATAACGTATAACGTATAACGTATAACGTATAACGTATAACGTATAACGTATAACGTATAACGTATAACGTATAACGTATAACGTATAACGTATAACGTATAACGTATAACGTATAACGTATAACGTATAACGTATAACGTATAACGTATAACGTATAACGTATAACGTATAACGTATAACGTATAACGTATAACGTATAACGTATAACGTATAACGTATAACGTATAACGTATAACGTATAACGTATAACGTATAACGTATAACGTATAACGTATAACGTATAACGTATAACGTATAACGTATAACGTATAACGTATAACGTATAACGTATAACGTATAACGTATAACGTATAACGTATAACGTATAACGTATAACGTATAACGTATAACGTATAACGTATAACGTATAACGTATAACGTATAACGTATAACGTATAACGTATAACGTATAACGTATAACGTATAACGTATAACGTATAACGTATAACGTATAACGTATAACGTATAACGTATAACGTATAACGTATAACGTATAACGTATAACGTATAACGTATAACGTATAACGTATAACGTATAACGTATAACGTATAACGTATAACGTATAACGTATAACGTATAACGTATAACGTATAACGTATAACGTATAACGTATAACGTATAACGTATAACGTATAACGTATAACGTATAACGTATAACGTATAACGTATAACGTATAACGTATAACGTATAACGTATAACGTATAACGTATAACGTATAACGTATAACGTATAACGTATAACGTATAACGTATAACGTATAACGTATAACGTATAACGTATAACGTATAACGTATAACGTATAACGTATAACGTATAACGTATAACGTATAACGTATAACGTATAACGTATAACGTATAACGTATAACGTATAACGTATAACGTATAACGTATAACGTATAACGTATAACGTATAACGTATAACGTATAACGTATAACGTATAACGTATAACGTATAACGTATAACGTATAACGTATAACGTATAACGTATAACGTATAACGTATAACGTATAACGTATAACGTATAACGTATAACGTATAACGTATAACGTATAACGTATAACGTATAACGTATAACGTATAACGTATAACGTATAACGTATAACGTATAACGTATAACGTATAACGTATAACGTATAACGTATAACGTATAACGTATAACGTATAACGTATAACGTATAACGTATAACGTATAACGTATAACGTATAACGTATAACGTATAACGTATAACGTATAACGTATAACGTATAACGTATAACGTATAACGTATAACGTATAACGTATAACGTATAACGTATAACGTATAACGTATAACGTATAACGTATAACGTATAACGTATAACGTATAACGTATAACGTATAACGTATAACGTATAACGTATAACGTATAACGTATAACGTATAACGTATAACGTATAACGTATAACGTATAACGTATAACGTATAACGTATAACGTATAACGTATAACGTATAACGTATAACGTATAACGTATAACGTATAACGTATAACGTATAACGTATAACGTATAACGTATAACGTATAACGTATAACGTATAACGTATAACGTATAACGTATAACGTATAACGTATAACGTATAACGTATAACGTATAACGTATAACGTATAACGTATAACGTATAACGTATAACGTATAACGTATAACGTATAACGTATAACGTATAACGTATAACGTATAACGTATAACGTATAACGTATAACGTATAACGTATAACGTATAACGTATAACGTATAACGTATAACGTATAACGTATAACGTATAACGTATAACGTATAACGTATAACGTATAACGTATAACGTATAACGTATAACGTATAACGTATAACGTATAACGTATAACGTATAACGTATAACGTATAACGTATAACGTATAACGTATAACGTATAACGTATAACGTATAACGTATAACGTATAACGTATAACGTATAACGTATAACGTATAACGTATAACGTATAACGTATAACGTATAACGTATAACGTATAACGTATAACGTATAACGTATAACGTATAACGTATAACGTATAACGTATAACGTATAACGTATAACGTATAACGTATAACGTATAACGTATAACGTATAACGTATAACGTATAACGTATAACGTATAACGTATAACGTATAACGTATAACGTATAACGTATAACGTATAACGTATAACGTATAACGTATAACGTATAACGTATAACGTATAACGTATAACGTATAACGTATAACGTATAACGTATAACGTATAACGTATAACGTATAACGTATAACGTATAACGTATAACGTATAACGTATAACGTATAACGTATAACGTATAACGTATAACGTATAACGTATAACGTATAACGTATAACGTATAACGTATAACGTATAACGTATAACGTATAACGTATAACGTATAACGTATAACGTATAACGTATAACGTATAACGTATAACGTATAACGTATAACGTATAACGTATAACGTATAACGTATAACGTATAACGTATAACGTATAACGTATAACGTATAACGTATAACGTATAACGTATAACGTATAACGTATAACGTATAACGTATAACGTATAACGTATAACGTATAACGTATAACGTATAACGTATAACGTATAACGTATAACGTATAACGTATAACGTATAACGTATAACGTATAACGTATAACGTATAACGTATAACGTATAACGTATAACGTATAACGTATAACGTATAACGTATAACGTATAACGTATAACGTATAACGTATAACGTATAACGTATAACGTATAACGTATAACGTATAACGTATAACGTATAACGTATAACGTATAACGTATAACGTATAACGTATAACGTATAACGTATAACGTATAACGTATAACGTATAACGTATAACGTATAACGTATAACGTATAACGTATAACGTATAACGTATAACGTATAACGTATAACGTATAACGTATAACGTATAACGTATAACGTATAACGTATAACGTATAACGTATAACGTATAACGTATAACGTATAACGTATAACGTATAACGTATAACGTATAACGTATAACGTATAACGTATAACGTATAACGTATAACGTATAACGTATAACGTATAACGTATAACGTATAACGTATAACGTATAACGTATAACGTATAACGTATAACGTATAACGTATAACGTATAACGTATAACGTATAACGTATAACGTATAACGTATAACGTATAACGTATAACGTATAACGTATAACGTATAACGTATAACGTATAACGTATAACGTATAACGTATAACGTATAACGTATAACGTATAACGTATAACGTATAACGTATAACGTATAACGTATAACGTATAACGTATAACGTATAACGTATAACGTATAACGTATAACGTATAACGTATAACGTATAACGTATAACGTATAACGTATAACGTATAACGTATAACGTATAACGTATAACGTATAACGTATAACGTATAACGTATAACGTATAACGTATAACGTATAACGTATAACGTATAACGTATAACGTATAACGTATAACGTATAACGTATAACGTATAACGTATAACGTATAACGTATAACGTATAACGTATAACGTATAACGTATAACGTATAACGTATAACGTATAACGTATAACGTATAACGTATAACGTATAACGTATAACGTATAACGTATAACGTATAACGTATAACGTATAACGTATAACGTATAACGTATAACGTATAACGTATAACGTGTATAACGTATAACGTATAACGTATAACGTATAACGTATAACGTATAACGTAGTATAACGTATAACGTATAACGTATAACGTATAACGTATAACGTATAACGTATAACGTATAACGTATAACGTATAACGTATAACGTATAACGTATAACGTATAACGTATAACGTATAACGTATAACGTATAACGTATAACGTATAACGTATAACGTATAACGTATAACGTATAACGTATAACGTATAACGTATAACGTATAACGTATAACGTATAACGTATAACGTATAACGTATAACGTATAACGTATAACGTATAACGTATAACGTATAACGTATAACGTATAACGTATAACGTATAACGTATAACGTATAACGTATAACGTATAACGTATAACGTATAACGTATAACGTATAACGTATAACGTATAACGTATAACGTATAACGTATAACGTATAACGTATAACGTATAACGTATAACGTATAACGTATAACGTATAACGTATAACGTATAACGTATAACGTATAACGTATAACGTATAACGTATAACGTATAACGTATAACGTATAACGTATAACGTATAACGTATAACGTATAACGTATAACGTATAACGTATAACGTATAACGTATAACGTATAACGTATAACGTATAACGTATAACGTATAACGTATAACGTATAACGTATAACGTATAACGTATAACGTATAACGTATAACGTATAACGTATAACGTATAACGTATAACGTATAACGTATAACGTATAACGTATAACGTATAACGTATAACGTATAACGTATAACGTATAACGTATAACGTATAACGTATAACGTATAACGTATAACGTATAACGTATAACGTATAACGTATAACGTATAACGTATAACGTATAACGTATAACGTATAACGTATAACGTATAACGTATAACGTATAACGTATAACGTATAACGTATAACGTATAACGTATAACGTATAACGTATAACGTATAACGTATAACGTATAACGTATAACGTATAACGTATAACGTATAACGTATAACGTATAACGTATAACGTATAACGTATAACGTATAACGTATAACGTATAACGTATAACGTATAACGTATAACGTATAACGTATAACGTATAACGTATAACGTATAACGTATAACGTATAACGTATAACGTATAACGTATAACGTATAACGTATAACGTATAACGTATAACGTATAACGTATAACGTATAACGTATAACGTATAACGTATAACGTATAACGTATAACGTATAACGTATAACGTATAACGTATAACGTATAACGTATAACGTATAACGTATAACGTATAACGTATAACGTATAACGTATAACGTATAACGTATAACGTATAACGTATAACGTATAACGTATAACGTATAACGTATAACGTATAACGTATAACGTATAACGTATAACGTATAACGTATAACGTATAACGTATAACGTATAACGTATAACGTATAACGTATAACGTATAACGTATAACGTATAACGTATAACGTATAACGTATAACGTATAACGTATAACGTATAACGTATAACGTATAACGTATAACGTATAACGTATAACGTATAACGTATAACGTATAACGTATAACGTATAACGTATAACGTATAACGTATAACGTATAACGTATAACGTATAACGTATAACGTATAACGTATAACGTATAACGTATAACGTATAACGTATAACGTATAACGTATAACGTATAACGTATAACGTATAACGTATAACGTATAACGTATAACGTATAACGTATAACGTATAACGTATAACGTATAACGTATAACGTATAACGTATAACGTATAACGTATAACGTATAACGTATAACGTATAACGTATAACGTATAACGTATAACGTATAACGTATAACGTATAACGTATAACGTATAACGTATAACGTATAACGTATAACGTATAACGTATAACGTATAACGTATAACGTATAACGTATAACGTATAACGTATAACGTATAACGTATAACGTATAACGTATAACGTATAACGTATAACGTATAACGTATAACGTATAACGTATAACGTATAACGTATAACGTATAACGTATAACGTATAACGTATAACGTATAACGTATAACGTATAACGTATAACGTATAACGTATAACGTATAACGTATAACGTATAACGTATAACGTATAACGTATAACGTATAACGTATAACGTATAACGTATAACGTATAACGTATAACGTATAACGTATAACGTATAACGTATAACGTATAACGTATAACGTATAACGTATAACGTATAACGTATAACGTATAACGTATAACGTATAACGTATAACGTATAACGTATAACGTATAACGTATAACGTATAACGTATAACGTATAACGTATAACGTATAACGTATAACGTATAACGTATAACGTATAACGTATAACGTATAACGTATAACGTATAACGTATAACGTATAACGTATAACGTATAACGTATAACGTATAACGTATAACGTATAACGTATAACGTATAACGTATAACGTATAACGTATAACGTATAACGTATAACGTATAACGTATAACGTATAACGTATAACGTATAACGTATAACGTATAACGTATAACGTATAACGTATAACGTATAACGTATAACGTATAACGTATAACGTATAACGTATAACGTATAACGTATAACGTATAACGTATAACGTATAACGTATAACGTATAACGTATAACGTATAACGTATAACGTATAACGTATAACGTATAACGTATAACGTATAACGTATAACGTATAACGTATAACGTATAACGTATAACGTATAACGTATAACGTATAACGTATAACGTATAACGTATAACGTATAACGTATAACGTATAACGTATAACGTATAACGTATAACGTATAACGTATAACGTATAACGTATAACGTATAACGTATAACGTATAACGTATAACGTATAACGTATAACGTATAACGTATAACGTATAACGTATAACGTATAACGTATAACGTATAACGTATAACGTATAACGTATAACGTATAACGTATAACGTATAACGTATAACGTATAACGTATAACGTATAACGTATAACGTATAACGTATAACGTATAACGTATAACGTATAACGTATAACGTATAACGTATAACGTATAACGTATAACGTATAACGTATAACGTATAACGTATAACGTATAACGTATAACGTATAACGTATAACGTATAACGTATAACGTATAACGTATAACGTATAACGTATAACGTATAACGTATAACGTATAACGTATAACGTATAACGTATAACGTATAACGTATAACGTATAACGTATAACGTATAACGTATAACGTATAACGTATAACGTATAACGTATAACGTATAACGTATAACGTATAACGTATAACGTATAACGTATAACGTATAACGTATAACGTATAACGTATAACGTATAACGTATAACGTATAACGTATAACGTATAACGTATAACGTATAACGTATAACGTATAACGTATAACGTATAACGTATAACGTATAACGTATAACGTATAACGTATAACGTATAACGTATAACGTATAACGTATAACGTATAACGTATAACGTATAACGTATAACGTATAACGTATAACGTATAACGTATAACGTATAACGTATAACGTATAACGTATAACGTATAACGTATAACGTATAACGTATAACGTATAACGTATAACGTATAACGTATAACGTATAACGTATAACGTATAACGTATAACGTATAACGTATAACGTATAACGTATAACGTATAACGTATAACGTATAACGTATAACGTATAACGTATAACGTATAACGTATAACGTATAACGTATAACGTATAACGTATAACGTATAACGTATAACGTATAACGTATAACGTATAACGTATAACGTATAACGTATAACGTATAACGTATAACGTATAACGTATAACGTATAACGTATAACGTATAACGTATAACGTATAACGTATAACGTATAACGTATAACGTATAACGTATAACGTATAACGTATAACGTATAACGTATAACGTATAACGTATAACGTATAACGTATAACGTATAACGTATAACGTATAACGTATAACGTATAACGTATAACGTATAACGTATAACGTATAACGTATAACGTATAACGTATAACGTATAACGTATAACGTATAACGTATAACGTATAACGTATAACGTATAACGTATAACGTATAACGTATAACGTATAACGTATAACGTATAACGTATAACGTATAACGTATAACGTATAACGTATAACGTATAACGTATAACGTATAACGTATAACGTATAACGTATAACGTATAACGTATAACGTATAACGTATAACGTATAACGTATAACGTATAACGTATAACGTATAACGTATAACGTATAACGTATAACGTATAACGTATAACGTATAACGTATAACGTATAACGTATAACGTATAACGTATAACGTATAACGTATAACGTATAACGTATAACGTATAACGTATAACGTATAACGTATAACGTATAACGTATAACGTATAACGTATAACGTATAACGTATAACGTATAACGTATAACGTATAACGTATAACGTATAACGTATAACGTATAACGTATAACGTATAACGTATAACGTATAACGTATAACGTATAACGTATAACGTATAACGTATAACGTATAACGTATAACGTATAACGTATAACGTATAACGTATAACGTATAACGTATAACGTATAACGTATAACGTATAACGTATAACGTATAACGTATAACGTATAACGTATAACGTATAACGTATAACGTATAACGTATAACGTATAACGTATAACGTATAACGTATAACGTATAACGTATAACGTATAACGTATAACGTATAACGTATAACGTATAACGTATAACGTATAACGTATAACGTATAACGTATAACGTATAACGTATAACGTATAACGTATAACGTATAACGTATAACGTATAACGTATAACGTATAACGTATAACGTATAACGTATAACGTATAACGTATAACGTATAACGTATAACGTATAACGTATAACGTATAACGTATAACGTATAACGTATAACGTATAACGTATAACGTATAACGTATAACGTATAACGTATAACGTATAACGTATAACGTATAACGTATAACGTATAACGTATAACGTATAACGTATAACGTATAACGTATAACGTATAACGTATAACGTATAACGTATAACGTATAACGTATAACGTATAACGTATAACGTATAACGTATAACGTATAACGTATAACGTATAACGTATAACGTATAACGTATAACGTATAACGTATAACGTATAACGTATAACGTATAACGTATAACGTATAACGTATAACGTATAACGTATAACGTATAACGTATAACGTATAACGTATAACGTATAACGTATAACGTATAACGTATAACGTATAACGTATAACGTATAACGTATAACGTATAACGTATAACGTATAACGTATAACGTATAACGTATAACGTATAACGTATAACGTATAACGTATAACGTATAACGTATAACGTATAACGTATAACGTATAACGTATAACGTATAACGTATAACGTATAACGTATAACGTATAACGTATAACGTATAACGTATAACGTATAACGTATAACGTATAACGTATAACGTATAACGTATAACGTATAACGTATAACGTATAACGTATAACGTATAACGTATAACGTATAACGTATAACGTATAACGTATAACGTATAACGTATAACGTATAACGTATAACGTATAACGTATAACGTATAACGTATAACGTATAACGTATAACGTATAACGTATAACGTATAACGTATAACGTATAACGTATAACGTATAACGTATAACGTATAACGTATAACGTATAACGTATAACGTATAACGTATAACGTATAACGTATAACGTATAACGTATAACGTATAACGTATAACGTATAACGTATAACGTATAACGTATAACGTATAACGTATAACGTATAACGTATAACGTATAACGTATAACGTATAACGTATAACGTATAACGTATAACGTATAACGTATAACGTATAACGTATAACGTATAACGTATAACGTATAACGTATAACGTATAACGTATAACGTATAACGTATAACGTATAACGTATAACGTATAACGTATAACGTATAACGTATAACGTATAACGTATAACGTATAACGTATAACGTATAACGTATAACGTATAACGTATAACGTATAACGTATAACGTATAACGTATAACGTATAACGTATAACGTATAACGTATAACGTATAACGTATAACGTATAACGTATAACGTATAACGTATAACGTATAACGTATAACGTATAACGTATAACGTATAACGTATAACGTATAACGTATAACGTATAACGTATAACGTATAACGTATAACGTATAACGTATAACGTATAACGTATAACGTATAACGTATAACGTATAACGTATAACGTATAACGTATAACGTATAACGTATAACGTATAACGTATAACGTATAACGTATAACGTATAACGTATAACGTATAACGTATAACGTATAACGTATAACGTATAACGTATAACGTATAACGTATAACGTATAACGTATAACGTATAACGTATAACGTATAACGTATAACGTATAACGTATAACGTATAACGTATAACGTATAACGTATAACGTATAACGTATAACGTATAACGTATAACGTATAACGTATAACGTATAACGTATAACGTATAACGTATAACGTATAACGTATAACGTATAACGTATAACGTATAACGTATAACGTATAACGTATAACGTATAACGTATAACGTATAACGTATAACGTATAACGTATAACGTATAACGTATAACGTATAACGTATAACGTATAACGTATAACGTATAACGTATAACGTATAACGTATAACGTATAACGTATAACGTATAACGTATAACGTATAACGTATAACGTATAACGTATAACGTATAACGTATAACGTATAACGTATAACGTATAACGTATAACGTATAACGTATAACGTATAACGTATAACGTATAACGTATAACGTATAACGTATAACGTATAACGTATAACGTATAACGTATAACGTATAACGTATAACGTATAACGTATAACGTATAACGTATAACGTATAACGTATAACGTATAACGTATAACGTATAACGTATAACGTATAACGTATAACGTATAACGTATAACGTATAACGTATAACGTATAACGTATAACGTATAACGTATAACGTATAACGTATAACGTATAACGTATAACGTATAACGTATAACGTATAACGTATAACGTATAACGTATAACGTATAACGTATAACGTATAACGTATAACGTATAACGTATAACGTATAACGTATAACGTATAACGTATAACGTATAACGTATAACGTATAACGTATAACGTATAACGTATAACGTATAACGTATAACGTATAACGTATAACGTATAACGTATAACGTATAACGTATAACGTATAACGTATAACGTATAACGTATAACGTATAACGTATAACGTATAACGTATAACGTATAACGTATAACGTATAACGTATAACGTATAACGTATAACGTATAACGTATAACGTATAACGTATAACGTATAACGTATAACGTATAACGTATAACGTATAACGTATAACGTATAACGTATAACGTATAACGTATAACGTATAACGTATAACGTATAACGTATAACGTATAACGTATAACGTATAACGTATAACGTATAAAAAGTATAACGTATAACGTATAACGTATAACGTATAACGTATAACGTATAACGTATAACGTATAACGTATAACGTATAACGTATAACGTATAACGTATAACGTATAACGTATAACGTATAACGTATAACGTATAACGTATAACGTATAACGTATAACGTATAACGTATAACGTATAACGTATAACGTATAACGTATAACGTATAACGTATAACGTATAACGTATAACGTATAACGTGTATAACGTATAACGTATAACGTATAACGTATAACGTGTATAACGTATAACGTATAACGTATAACGTATAACGTGTATAACGTATAACGTATAACGTATAACGTATAACGTATAACGTATAACGTGTATAACGTATAACGTATAACGTATAACGTATAACGTATAACGTATAACGTATAACGTATAACGTATAACGTATAACGTATAACGTATAACGTATAACGTATAACGTATAACGTATAACGTATAACGTATAACGTATAACGTATAACGTATAACGTATAACGTATAACGTATAACGTATAACGTATAACGTATAACGTATAACGTATAACGTATAACGTATAACGTATAACGTATAACGTATAACGTATAACGTATAACGTATAACGTATAACGTATAACGTTATAACGTATAACGTATAACGTATAACGTATAACGTATAACGTATAACGTATAACGTATAACGTATAACGTATAACGTATAACGTATAACGTATAACGTATAACGTATAACGTATAACGTATAACGTATAACGTATAACGTATAACGTATAACGTATAACGTATAACGTATAACGTATAACGTATAACGTATAACGTATAACGTATAACGTATAACGTATAACGTATAACGTATAACGTATAACGTATAACGTATAACGTATAACGTATAACGTATAACGTATAACGTATAACGTATAACGTATAACGTATAACGTATAACGTATAACGTATAACGTATAACGTATAACGTATAACGTATAACGTATAACGTATAACGTATAACGTATAACGTATAACGTATAACGTATAACGTATAACGTATAACGTATAACGTATAACGTATAACGTATAACGTATAACGTATAACGTATAACGTATAACGTATAACGTATAACGTATAACGTATAACGTATAACGTATAACGTATAACGTATAACGTATAACGTATAACGTATAACGTATAACGTATAACGTATAACGTATAACGTATAACGTATAACGTATAACGTATAACGTATAACGTATAACGTATAACGTATAACGTATAACGTATAACGTATAACGTATAACGTATAACGTATAACGTATAACGTATAACGTATAACGTATAACGTATAACGTATAACGTATAACGTATAACGTATAACGTATAACGTATAACGTATAACGTATAACGTATAACGTATAACGTATAACGTATAACGTATAACGTATAACGTATAACGTATAACGTATAACGTATAACGTATAACGTATAACGTATAACGTATAACGTATAACGTATAACGTATAACGTATAACGTATAACGTATAACGTATAACGTATAACGTATAACGTATAACGTATAACGTATAACGTATAACGTATAACGTATAACGTATAACGTATAACGTATAACGTATAACGTATAACGTATAACGTATAACGTATAACGTATAACGTATAACGTATAACGTATAACGTATAACGTATAACGTGTATAACGTATAACGTATAACGTATAACGTATAACGTATAACGTGATAACGTATAACGTATAACGTATAACGTATAACGTATAACGTATAACGTATAACGTATAACGTATAACGTATAACGTATAACGTATAACGTATAACGTATAACGTATAACGTATAACGTATAACGTATAACGTATAACGTATAACGTATAACGTATAACGTATAACGTATAACGTATAACGTATAACGTATAACGTATAACGTATAACGTATAACGTATAACGTATAACGTATAACGTATAACGTATAACGTATAACGTATAACGTATAACGTATAACGTATAACGTGTATAACGTATAACGTATAACGTATAACGTATAACGTATAACGTGTATAACGTATAACGTATAACGTATAACGTATAACGTATAACGTTATAACGTATAACGTATAACGTATAACGTATAACGTATAACGTATAACGTATAACGTATAACGTATAACGTATAACGTATAACGTGTATAACGTATAACGTATAACGTATAACGTATAACGTATAACGTGTATAACGTATAACGTATAACGTATAACGTATAACGTATAACATACGTATAACGTATAACGTATAACGTATAACGTATAACGTATAACGTGTATAACGTATAACGTATAACGTATAACGTATAACGTATAACGTATAACGTATAACGTATAACGTATAACGTATAACGTATAACGTATAACGTATAACGTATAACGTATAACGTATAACGTATAACGTATAACGTATAACGTATAACGTATAACGTATAACGTATAACGTATAACGTATAACGTATAACGTATAACGTATAACGTATAACGTATAACGTATAACGTATAACGTATAACGTATAACGTATAACGTATAACGTATAACGTATAACGTATAACGTATAACGTATAACGTATAACGTATAACGTATAACGTATAACGTATAACGTATAACGTATAACGTATAACGTATAACGTATAACGTATAACGTATAACGTATAACGTATAACGTATAACGTATAACGTATAACGTATAACGTATAACGTATAACGTATAACGTATAACGTATAACGTATAACGTATAACGTATAACGTATAACGTATAACGTATAACGTATAACGTATAACGTATAACGTATAACGTATAACGTATAACGTATAACGTATAACGTATAACGTATAACGTATAACGTATAACGTATAACGTATAACGTATAACGTATAACGTATAACGTATAACGTATAACGTATAACGTATAACGTATAACGTATAACGTATAACGTATAACGTATAACGTATAACGTATAACGTATAACGTATAACGTATAACGTATAACGTATAACGTATAACGTATAACGTATAACGTATAACGTATAACGTATAACGTATAACGTATAACGTATAACGTATAACGTATAACGTATAACGTATAACGTATAACGTATAACGTATAACGTATAACGTATAACGTATAACGTATAACGTATAACGTATAACGTATAACGTATAACGTATAACGTATAACGTATAACGTATAACGTATAACGTATAACGTATAACGTATAACGTATAACGTATAACGTATAACGTATAACGTATAACGTATAACGTATAACGTATAACGTATAACGTATAACGTATAACGTATAACGTATAACGTATAACGTATAACGTATAACGTATAACGTATAACGTATAACGTATAACGTATAACGTATAACGTATAACGTATAACGTATAACGTATAACGTATAACGTATAACGTATAACGTATAACGTATAACGTATAACGTATAACGTATAACGTATAACGTATAACGTATAACGTATAACGTATAACGTATAACGTATAACGTATAACGTATAACGTATAACGTATAACGTATAACGTATAACGTATAACGTATAACGTATAACGTATAACGTATAACGTATAACGTATAACGTATAACGTATAACGTATAACGTATAACGTATAACGTATAACGTATAACGTATAACGTATAACGTATAACGTATAACGTATAACGTATAACGTATAACGTATAACGTATAACGTATAACGTATAACGTATAACGTATAACGTATAACGTATAACGTATAACGTATAACGTATAACGTATAACGTATAACGTATAACGTATAACGTATAACGTATAACGTATAACGTATAACGTATAACGTATAACGTATAACGTATAACGTATAACGTATAACGTATAACGTATAACGTATAACGTATAACGTATAACGTATAACGTATAACGTATAACGTATAACGTATAACGTATAACGTATAACGTATAACGTATAACGTATAACGTATAACGTATAACGTATAACGTATAACGTATAACGTATAACGTATAACGTATAACGTATAACGTATAACGTATAACGTATAACGTATAACGTATAACGTATAACGTATAACGTATAACGTATAACGTATAACGTATAACGTATAACGTATAACGTATAACGTATAACGTATAACGTATAACGTATAACGTATAACGTATAACGTATAACGTATAACGTATAACGTATAACGTATAACGTATAACGTATAACGTATAACGTATAACGTATAACGTATAACGTATAACGTATAACGTATAACGTATAACGTATAACGTATAACGTATAACGTATAACGTATAACGTATAACGTATAACGTATAACGTATAACGTATAACGTATAACGTATAACGTATAACGTATAACGTATAACGTATAACGTATAACGTATAACGTATAACGTATAACGTATAACGTATAACGTATAACGTATAACGTATAACGTATAACGTATAACGTATAACGTATAACGTATAACGTATAACGTATAACGTATAACGTATAACGTATAACGTATAACGTATAACGTATAACGTATAACGTATAACGTATAACGTATAACGTATAACGTATAACGTATAACGTATAACGTATAACGTATAACGTATAACGTATAACGTATAACGTATAACGTATAACGTATAACGTATAACGTATAACGTATAACGTATAACGTATAACGTATAACGTATAACGTATAACGTATAACGTATAACGTATAACGTATAACGTATAACGTATAACGTATAACGTATAACGTATAACGTATAACGTATAACGTATAACGTATAACGTATAACGTATAACGTATAACGTATAACGTATAACGTATAACGTATAACGTATAACGTATAACGTATAACGTATAACGTATAACGTATAACGTATAACGTATAACGTATAACGTATAACGTATAACGTATAACGTATAACGTATAACGTATAACGTATAACGTATAACGTATAACGTATAACGTATAACGTATAACGTATAACGTATAACGTATAACGTATAACGTATAACGTATAACGTATAACGTATAACGTATAACGTATAACGTATAACGTATAACGTATAACGTATAACGTATAACGTATAACGTATAACGTATAACGTATAACGTATAACGTATAACGTATAACGTATAACGTATAACGTATAACGTATAACGTATAACGTATAACGTATAACGTATAACGTATAACGTATAACGTATAACGTATAACGTATAACGTATAACGTATAACGTATAACGTATAACGTATAACGTATAACGTATAACGTATAACGTATAACGTATAACGTATAACGTATAACGTATAACGTATAACGTATAACGTATAACGTATAACGTATAACGTATAACGTATAACGTATAACGTATAACGTATAACGTATAACGTATAACGTATAACGTATAACGTATAACGTATAACGTATAACGTATAACGTATAACGTATAACGTATAACGTATAACGTATAACGTATAACGTATAACGTATAACGTATAACGTATAACGTATAACGTATAACGTATAACGTATAACGTATAACGTATAACGTATAACGTATAACGTATAACGTATAACGTATAACGTATAACGTATAACGTATAACGTATAACGTATAACGTATAACGTATAACGTATAACGTATAACGTATAACGTATAACGTATAACGTGTATAACGTATAACGTATAACGTATAACGTATAACGTGTATAACGTATAACGTATAACGTATAACGTATAACGTATAACGTATAACGTATAACGTATAACGTATAACGTGTATAACGTATAACGTATAACGTATAACGTATAACGTATAACGTATAACGTATAACGTATAACGTATAACGTATAACGTTATAACGTATAACGTATAACGTATAACGTATAACGTATAACGTATAACGTATAACGTATAACGTATAACGTATAACGTATAACGTATAACGTATAACGTTATACGTATAACGTATAACGTATAACGTATAACGTATAACGTATAACGTATAACGTATAACGTATAACGTGTATAACGTATAACGTATAACGTATAACGTATAACGTATAACGTATAACGTATAACGTATAACGTATAACGTATAACGTATAACGTATAACGTATAACGTATAACGTATAACGTATAACGTATAACGTATAACGTATAACGTATAACGTATAACGTATAACGTATAACGTATAACGTATAACGTATAACGTATAAACGTATAACGTATAACGTATAACGTATAAACGTATAACGTATAACGTATAACGTATAACGTATAACGTATAACGTATAACGTATAACGTATAACGTATAACGTATAACGTATAACGTATAACGTATAACGTATAACGTATAACGTATAACGTATAACGTATAACGTATAACGTATAACGTATAACGTATAACGTATAACGTATAACGTATAACGTATAACGTATAACGTATAACGTATAACGTATAACGTATAACGTATAACGTATAACGTATAACGTATAACGTATAACGTATAACGTATAACGTATAACGTATAACGTATAACGTATAACGTATAACGTATAACGTATAACGTATAACGTATAACGTATAACGTATAACGTATAACGTATAACGTATAACGTATAACGTATAATAACGTATAACGTATAACGTATAACGTATAACGTATAACGTATAACGTATAACGTATAACGTATAACGTATAACGTATAACGTATAACGTATAACGTAAAACGTATAACGTATAACGTATAACGTATAACGTATAACGTATAACGTATAACGTATAACGTATAACGTATAACGTATAACGTATAACGTATAACGTATAACGTATAACGTATAACGTATAACGTATAACGTATAACGTATAACGTATAACGTATAACGTATAACGTATAACGTATAACGTATAACGTATAACGTATAACGTATAACGTATAACGTATAACGTATAACGTATAACGTATAACGTATAACGTATAACGTATAACGTATAACGTATAACGTATAACGTATAACGTATAACGTATAACGTATAACGTATAACGTATAACGTATAACGTATAACGTATAACGTATAACGTATAACGTATAACGTATAACGTATAGCGTATAACGTATAACGTATAACGTATAACGTATAACGTATAACGTATAACGTATAACGTATAACGTGTATAACGTATAACGTGTATAACGTATAACGTATAACGTATAACGTGTATAACGTATAACGTGTATAACGTATAACGTGTATAACGTATAACGTATAACGTATAACGTGTATAACGTATAACGTGTATAACGTATAACGTGTATAACGTATAACGTATAACGTATAACGTATAACGTATAACGTATAACGTATAACGTATAACGTATAACGTATAACGTATAACGTATAACGTGTATAACGTATAACGTATAACGTATAACGTATAACGTGTATAACGTATAACGTATAACGTATAACGTATAACGTATAACGTGTATAACGTATAACGTATAACGTATAACGTATAACGTATAACGTGTATAACGTGTATAACGTATAACGTATAACGTATAACGTATAACGTATAACGTGTATAACGTATAACGTATAACGTATAACGTATAACGTGTATAACGTATAACGTATAACGTATAACGTATAACGTATAACGTGTATAACGTATAACGTATAACGTATAACGTATAACGTATAACGTGTATAACGTATAACGTATAACGTATAACGTATAACGTATAACGTGTATAACGTATAACGTATAACGTATAACGTATAACGTATAACGTATAACGTATAACGTATAACGTATAACGTATAACGTGTATAACGTATAACGTATAACGTATAACGTATAACGTATAACGTGTATAACGTATAACGTATAACGTATAACGTATAACGTATAACGTATAACGTATAACGTGTATAACGTATAACGTATAACGTATAACGTATAACGTATAACGTGTATAACGTATAACGTATAACGTATAACGTATAACGTGTATAACGTATAACGTGTATAACGTATAACGTGTATAACGTATAACGTGTATAACGTATAACGTATAACGTATAACGTATAACGTATAACGTATAACGTATAACGTATAACGTATAACGTATAACGTATAACGTATAACGTGTATAACGTATAACGTATAACGTATAACGTATAACGTGTATAACGTATAACGTATAACGTATAACGTATAACGTATAACGTGTATAACGTATAACGTATAACGTATAACGTATAACGTATAACGTGTATAACGTGTATAACGTATAACGTATAACGTATAACGTATAACGTATAACGTGTATAACGTATAACGTATAACGTATAACGTATAACGTGTATAACGTATAACGTATAACGTATAACGTATAACGTATAACGTGTATAACGTATAACGTATAACGTATAACGTATAACGTATAACGTATAACGTGTATAACGTATAACGTATAACGTATAACGTATAACGTATAACGTGTATAACGTATAACGTATAACGTATAACGTATAACGTATAACGTGTATAACGTATAACGTATAACGTATAACGTATAACGTATAACGTGTATAACGTATAACGTATAACGTATAACGTATAACGTATAACGTATAACGTATAACGTGTATAACGTATAACGTATAACGTATAACGTGTATAACGTATAACGTATAACGTATAACGTATAACGTATAACGTATAACGTATAACGTATAACGTATAACGTTATAACGTATAACGTATAACGTATAACGTATAACGTATAACGTATAACGTATAACGTATAACGTATAACGTATAACGTATAACGTATAACGTATAACGTATAACGTATAACGTATAACGTATAACGTATAACGTATAACGTATAACGTATAACGTATAACGTATAACGTATAACGTATAACGTATAACGTATAACGTATAACGTATAACGTATAACGTATAACGTATAACGTATAACGTATAACGTATAACGTATAACGTATAACGTATAACGTATAACGTATAACGTATAACGTATAACGTATAACGTATAACGTATAACGTATAACGTATAACGTATAACGTATAACGTATAACGTATAACGTATAACGTATAACGTATAACGTATAACGTATAACGTATAACGTATAACGTATAACGTATAACGTATATAACGTATAACGTATAACGTATAACGTATAACGTATAACGTATAACGTATAACGTATAACGTATAACGTATAACGTATAACGTATAACGTATAACGTATAACGTATAACGTATAACGTATAACGTATAACGTATAACGTATAACGTATAAACGTATAACGTATAACGTATAACGTATAACGTATAACGTATAACGTATAACGTATAACGTATAACGTATAACGTATAACGTATAACGTATAACGTATAACGTATAACGTATAACGTATAACGTATAACGTATAACGTATAACGTATAACGTATAACGTATAACGTATAACGTATAACGTATAACGTATAACGTATAACGTATAACGTATAACGTATAACGTATAACGTATAACGTATAACGTATAACGTAAACGTATAACGTATAACGTATAACGTATAACGTATAACGTATAACGTATAACGTATAACGTATAACGTATAACGTATAACGTATAACGTATAACGTATAACGTATAGCGTATAACGTATAACGTATAACGTATAACGTATAACGTATAACGTATAACGTATAACGTATAACGTATAACGTGTATAACGTATAACGTGTAACGTGTATAACGTATAACGTATAACGTATAACGTATAACGTATAACGTATAACGTGTATAACGTATAACGTATAACGTATAACGTATAACGTATAACGTGTATAACGTATAACGTATAACGTATAACGTATAACGTATAACGTTATAACGTATAACGTATAACGTATAACGTATAACGTATAACGTGTATAACGTATAACGTATAACGTATAACGTATAACGTATAACGTGTATAACGTATAACGTATAACGTATAACGTATAACGTATAACGTGTATAACGTATAACGTATAACGTATAACGTATAACGTATAACGTGTATAACGTATAACGTATAACGTATAACGTATAACGTATAACGTGTATAACGTATAACGTATAACGTATAACGTATAACGTATAACGTGTATAACGTATAACGTATAACGTATAACGTATAACGTATAACGTGTATAACGTATAACGTATAAAGTATAACGTATAACGTGTATAACGTATAACGTATAACGTATAACGTATAACGTATAACGTGTATAACGTATAACGTATAACGTATAACGTATAACGTATAACGTATAACGTATAACGTATAACGTATAACGTATAACGTATAACGTATAACGTATAACGTATAACGTATAACGTATAACGTATAACGTATAACGTATAACGTGTATAACGTATAACGTGTATAACGTATCACGTATAACGTATAACGTATAACGTATAACGTGTATAACGTATAACGTGTATAACGTATAACGTGTATAACGTATAACGTATAACGTATAACGTATAACGTATAACGTATAACGTATAACGTATAACGTATAACGTATAACGTATAACGTATAACGTGTATAACGTATAACGTATAACGTATAACGTATAACGTGTATAACGTATAACGTATAACGTATAACGTATAACGTATAACGTGTATAACGTATAACGTATAACGTATAACGTATAACGTATAACGTGTATAACGTGTATAACGTATAACGTATAACGTATAACGTATAACGTATAACGTGTATAACGTATAACGTATAACGTATAACGTATAACGTATAACGTGTATAACGTATAACGTATAACGTATAACGTATAACGTATAACGTGTATAACGTATAACGTATAACGTATAACGTATAACGTATAACGTATAACGTGTATAACGTATAACGTATAACGTATAACGTATAACGTATAACGTGTATAACGTATAACGTATAACGTATAACGTATAACGTATAACGTGTATAACGTATAACGTATAACGTATAACGTATAACGTATAACGTGTATAACGTATAACGTATAACGTATAACGTATAACGTATAACGTGTATAACGTATAACGTATAACGTATAACGTATAACGTATAAAGTGTATAACGTATAAACGTATAACGTATAACGTATAACGTATAACGTGTATAACGTATAACGTATAACGTATAACGTATAACGTATAACGTGTATAACGTATAACGTATAACGTATAACGTATAACGTATAACGTGTATAACGTATAACGTATAACGTATAACGTATAACGTATAACGTGTATAACGTATAACGTATAACGTATAACGTATAACGTATAACGTGTATAACGTATAACGTATAACGTATAACGTATAACGTATAACGTGTATAACGTATAACGTATAACGTATAACGTATAACGTATAACGTGTATAACGTATAACGTATAACGTATAACGTATAACGTATAACGTGTATAACGTATAACGTATAACGTATAACGTATAACGTATAACGTGTATAACGTATAACGTATAACGTATAACGTATAACGTATAACGTGTATAACGTATAACGTATAACGTATAACGTATAACGTATAACGTGTATAACGTATAACGTATAACGTATAACGTATAACGTATAACGTGTATAACGTATAACGTATAACGTATAACGTATAACGTATAACGTGTATAACGTATAACGTATAACGTATAACGTATAACGTATAACGTGTATAACGTATAACGTATAACGTATAACGTATAACGTGTATAACGTATAACGTATAACGTATAACGTATAACGTATAACGTATAACGTGTATAACGTATAACGTATAACGTATAACGTATAACGTATAACGTGTATAACGTATAACGTATAACGTATAACGTATAACGTATAACGTATAACGTATAACGTATAACGTGTATAACGTATAACGTGTATAACGTATAACGTATAACGTATAACGTGTATAACGTATAACGTATAACGTATAACGTATAACGTATAACGTATAACGTATAACGTATAACGTGTATAACGTATAACGTATAACGTATAACGTGTATAACGTATAACGTATAACGTATAACGTATAACGTATAACGTATAACGTGTATAACGTATAACGTATAACGTATAACGTGTATAACGTATAACGTATAACGTATAACGTATAACGTGTATAACGTATAACGTATAACGTATAACGTATAACGTGTATAACGTATAACGTATAACGTATAACGTGTATAACGTATAACGTATAACGTATAACGTATAACGTGTATAACGTATAACGTATAACGTATAACGTATAACGTATAACGTATAACGTGTATAACGTATAACGTATAACGTATAACGTGTATAACGTATAACGTATAACGTATAACGTATAACGTATAACGTATAACGTATAACGTATAACGTAACGTATAACGTATAACGTATAACGTATAACGTGTATAACGTATAACGTATAACGTATAACGTATAACGTATAACGTGTATAACGTATAACGTATAACGTATAACGTATAACGTGTATAACGTATAACGTATAACGTATAACGTGTATAACGTATAACGTATAACGTATAACGTATAACGTATAACGTGTATAACGTATAACGTATAACGTATAACGTATAACGTATAACGTATAACGTATAACGTATAACGTATAACGTATAACGTATAACGTATAACGTATAACGTATAACGTATAACGTATAACGTATAACGTATAACGTATAACGTATAACGTATAACGTATAACGTATAACGTATAACGTATAACGTATAACGTATAACGTATAACGTATAACGTATAACGTATAACGTATAACGTATAACGTATAACGTATAACGTATAACGTATAACGTATAACGTATAACGTATAACGTATAACGTATAACGTATAACGTATAACGTATAACGTATAACGTATAACGTATAACGTATAACGTATAACGTATAACGTATAACGTATAACGTATAACGTATAACGTATAACGTATAACGTATAACGTATAACGTATAACGTATAACGTATAACGTATAACGTATAACGTATAACGTATAACGTATAACGTATAACGTATAACGTATAACGTATAACGTATAACGTATAACGTATAACGTATAACGTATAACGTATAACGTATAACGTATAACGTATAACGTATAACGTATAACGTATAACGTATAACGTATAACGTATAACGTATAACGTATAACGTATAACGTATAACGTATAACGTATAACGTATAACGTATAACGTATAACGTATAACGTATAACGTATAACGTATAACGTATAACGTATAACGTATAACGTATAACGTATAACGTATAACGTATAACGTATAACGTATAACGTATAACGTATAACGTATAACGTATAACGTATAACGTATAACGTATAACGTATAACGTATAACGTATAACGTATAACGTATAACGTATAACGTATAACGTATAACGTATAACGTATAAAACGTATAACGTATAACGTATAACGTATAACGTATAACGTATAACGTATAACGTATAACGTATAACGTATAACGTATAACGTATAACGTATAACGTATAACGTATAACGTATACGTATAACGTCGTATAACGTATAACGTATAACGTATAACGTATAACGTATAACGTATAACGTATAACGTATAACGTATAACGTATAACGTATAACGTATAACGTATAACGTATAACGTATAACGTATAACGTATAACGTATAACGTATAACGTATAACGTATAACGTATAACGTATAACGTATAACGTATAACGTATAACGTATAACGTATAACGTATAACGTATAACGTATAACGTATAACGTATAACGTATAACGTATAACGTATAACGTATAACGTATAACGTATAACGTATAACGTATAACGTATAACGTATAACGTATAACGTATAACGTATAACGTATAACGTATAACGTATAACGTATAACGTATAACGTATAACGTATAACGTATAACGTATAACGTATAACGTATAACGTATAACGTATAACGTATAACGTATAACGTATAACGTTTAACGTTAAACATATAACGTATATCGTATAACGTTAAAGGTATAACGTATAACGTATAAAGTATAACGCTAAACATATAACGTATAACGTATAACGTATAACGTATAATGTATAACGTTTACCGTTAAACGTTTACCGTTAAACAGATATCGTATAACGTGTAACGTATAACGTATAACGTATAACGTATAACGTATAACGTATAACGTATAACGTATAACGTATAACGTATAACGTATAACGTATAACGTATAACGTATAACGTATAACGTATAACGTATAACGTTTAACGTTAAACATATAACGTATATCGTATAACGTTAAACGTATAACGTATAACGTATAAAGTATAACGCTAAACATATAACGTATAACGTATAACGTATAACGTATAATGTATAACGTTTACCGTTAAACGTTTACCGTTAAACAGATATCGTATAACGTGTAACGTATAACGTATAACGTATAACGTATAACGTATAACGTATAACGTATAACGTATAACGTATAACGTATAACGTATAACGTATAACGTATAACGTATAACGTATAACGTATAACGTATAACGTATAACGTATAACGTATAACGTATAACGTATAACGTATAACGTATAACGTATAACGTATAACGTATAACGTATAACGTATAACGTATAACGTATAACGTATAACGTATAACGTATAACGTATAACGTATAACGTATAACGTATAACGTATAACGTATAACGTATAACGTATAACGTATAACGTATAACGTATAACGTATAACGTATAACGTATAACGTATAACGTATAACGTATAACGTATAACGTATAACGTATAACGTATAACGTATAACGTATAACGTATAACGTATAACGTATAACGTATAACGTATAACGTATAACGTATAACGTATAACGTATAACGTATAACGTATAACGTATAACGTATAACGTATAACGTATAACGTATAACGTATAACGTATAACGTATAACGTATAACGTATAACGTATAACGTATAACGTATAACGTATAACGTATAACGTATAACGTATAACGTATAACGTATAACGTATAACGTATAACGTATAACGTATAACGTATAACGTATAACGTATAACGTATAACGTATAACGTATAACGTATAACGTATAACGTATAACGTATAACGTATAACGTATAACGTATAACGTATAACGTATAACGTATAACGTATAACGTATAACGTATAACGTATAACGTATAACGTATAACGTATAACGTATAACGTATAACGTATAACGTATAACGTATAACGTATAACGTATAACGTATAACGTATAACGTATAACGTATAACGTATAACGTATAACGTATAACGTATAACGTATAACGTATAACGTATAACGTATAACGTATAACGTATAACGTATAACGTATAACGTATAACGTATAACGTATAACGTATAACGTATAACGTATAACGTATAACGTATAACGTATAACGTATAACGTATAACGTATAACGTATAACGTATAACGTATAACGTATAACGTATAACGTATAACGTATAACGTATAACGTATAACGTATAACGTATAACGTATAACGTATAACGTATAACGTATAACGTATAACGTATAACGTATAACGTATAACGTATAACGTATAACGTATAACGTATAACGTATAACGTATAACGTATAACGTATAACGTATAACGTATAACGTATAACGTATAACGTATAACGTATAACGTATAACGTATAACGTATAACGTATAACGTATAACGTATAACGTATAACGTATAACGTATAACGTATAACGTATAACGTATAACGTATAACGTATAACGTATAACGTATAACGTATAACGTATAACGTATAACGTATAACGTATAACGTATAACGTATAACGTATAACGTATAACGTATAACGTATAACGTATAACGTATAACGTATAACGTTTAACGTTAAACATATAACGTATATCGTATAACGTTAAAGGTATAACGTATAACGTATAAAGTATAACGCTAAACATATAACGTATAACGTATAACGTATAACGTATAATGTATAACGTTTACCGTTAAACGTTTACCGTTAAACAGATATCGTATAACGTGTAACGTATAACGTATAACGTATAACGTATAACGTATAACGTATAACGTATAACGTATAACGTATAACGTATAACGTATAACGTATAACGTATAACGTATAACGTATAACGTATAACGTATAACGTATAACGTATAACGTTTAACGTTAAACATATAACGTATATCGTATAACGTTAAAGGTATAACGTATAACGTATAAAGTATAACGCTAAACATATAACGTATAACGTATAACGTATAACGTATAATGTATAACGTTTACCGTTAAACGTTTACCGTTAAACAGATATCGTATAACGTGTAACGTATAACGTATAACGTATAACGTATAACGTATAACGTATAACGTATAACGTATAACGTATAACGTATAACGTATAACGTATAACGTATAACGTATAACGTATAACGTATAACGTATAACGTATAACGTATAACGTATAACGTATAACGTATAACGTATAACGTATAACGTATAACGTATAACGTATAACGTATAACGTATAACGTATAACGTATAACGTATAACGTATAACGTATAACGTATAACGTATAACGTATAACGTATAACGTATAACGTATAACGTATAACGTATAACGTATAACGTATAACGTATAACGTATAACGTATAACGTATAACGTATAACGTATAACGTATAACGTATAACGTATAACGTATAACGTATAACGTATAACGTATAACGTATAACGTATAACGTATAACGTATAACGTATAACGTATAACGTATAACGTATAACGTATAACGTATAACGTATAACGTATAACGTATAACGTATAACGTATAACGTATAACGTATAACGTATAACGTATAACGTATAACGTATAACGTATAACGTATAACGTATAACGTATAACGTATAACGTATAACGTATAACGTATAACGTATAACGTATAACGTATAACGTATAACGTATAACGTATAACGTATAACGTATAACGTATAACGTATAACGTATAACGTATAACGTATAACGTATAACGTATAACGTATAACGTATAACGTATAACGTATAACGTATAACGTATAACGTATAACGTATAACGTATAACGTATAACGTATAACGTATAACGTATAACGTATAACGTATAACGTATAACGTATAACGTATAACGTATAACGTATAACGTATAACGTATAACGTATAACGTATAACGTATAACGTATAACGTATAACGTATAACGTATAACGTATAACGTATAACGTATAACGTATAACGTATAACGTATAACGTATAACGTATAACGTATAACGTATAACGTATAACGTATAACGTATAACGTATAACGTATAACGTATAACGTATAACGTATAACGTATAACGTATAACGTATAACGTATAACGTATAACGTATAACGTATAACGTATAACGTATAACGTATAACGTATAACGTATAACGTATAACGTATAACGTATAACGTATAACGTATAACGTATAACGTATAACGTATAACGTATAACGTATAACGTATAACGTATAACGTATAACGTATAACGTATAACGTATAACGTATAACGTATAACGTATAACGTATAACGTATAACGTATAACGTATAACGTATAACGTATAACGTATAACGTATAACGTATAACGTATAACGTATAACGTATAACGTATAACGTATAACGTATAACGTATAACGTATAACGTATAACGTATAACGTATAACGTATAACGTATAACGTATAACGTATAACGTATAACGTATAACGTATAACGTATAACGTATAACGTATAACGTATAACGTATAACGTATAACGTATAACGTATAACGTATAACGTATAACGTATAACGTATAACGTATAACGTATAACGTATAACGTATAACGTATAACGTATAACGTATAACGTATAACGTATAACGTATAACGTATAACGTATAACGTATAACGTATAACGTATAACGTATAACGTATAACGTATAACGTATAACGTATAACGTATAACGTATAACGTATAACGTATAACGTATAACGTATAACGTATAACGTATAACGTATAACGTATAACGTATAACGTATAACGTATAACGTATAACGTATAACGTTTAACGTTAAACATATAACGTATATCGTATAACGTTAAAGGTATAACGTATAACGTATAAAGTATAACGCTAAACATATAACGTATAACGTATAACGTATAACGTATAATGTATAACGTTTACCGTTAAACGTTTACCGTTAAACAGATATCGTATAACGTGTAACGTATAACGTATAACGTATAACGTATAACGTATAACGTATAACGTATAACGTATAACGTATAACGTATAACGTATAACGTATAACGTATAACGTATAACGTATAACGTATAACGTTTAACGTTAAACATATAACGTATATCGTATAACGTTAAAGGTATAACGTATAACGTATAAAGTATAACGCTAAACATATAACGTATAACGTATAACGTATAACGTATAATGTATAACGTTTACCGTTAAACGTTTACCGTTAAACAGATATCGTATAACGTGTAACGTATAACGTATAACGTATAACGTATAACGTATAACGTATAACGTATAACGTATAACGTATAACGTATAACGTATAACGTATAACGTATAACGTATAACGTATAACGTATAACGTATAACGTATAACGTATAACGTATAACGTATAACGTATAACGTATAACGTATAACGTATAACGTATAACGTATAACGTATAACGTATAACGTATAACGTATAACGTATAACGTATAACGTATAACGTATAACGTATAACGTATAACGTATAACGTATAACGTATAACGTATAACGTATAACGTATAACGTATAACGTATAACGTATAACGTATAACGTATAACGTATAACGTATAACGTATAACGTATAACGTATAACGTATAACGTATAACGTATAACGTATAACGTATAACGTATAACGTATAACGTATAACGTATAACGTATAACGTATAACGTATAACGTATAACGTATAACGTATAACGTATAACGTATAACGTATAACGTATAACGTATAACGTATAACGTATAACGTATAACGTATAACGTATAACGTATAACGTATAACGTATAACGTATAACGTATAACGTATAACGTATAACGTATAACGTATAACGTATAACGTATAACGTATAACGTATAACGTATAACGTATAACGTATAACGTATAACGTATAACGTATAACGTATAACGTATAACGTATAACGTATAACGTATAACGTATAACGTATAACGTATAACGTATAACGTATAACGTATAACGTATAACGTATAACGTATAACGTATAACGTATAACGTATAACGTATAACGTATAACGTATAACGTATAACGTATAACGTATAACGTATAACGTATAACGTATAACGTATAACGTATAACGTATAACGTATAACGTATAACGTATAACGTATAACGTATAACGTATAACGTATAACGTATAACGTATAACGTATAACGTATAACGTATAACGTATAACGTATAACGTATAACGTATAACGTATAACGTATAACGTATAACGTATAACGTATAACGTATAACGTATAACGTATAACGTATAACGTATAACGTATAACGTATAACGTATAACGTATAACGTATAACGTATAACGTATAACGTATAACGTATAACGTATAACGTATAACGTATAACGTATAACGTATAACGTATAACGTATAACGTATAACGTATAACGTATAACGTATAACGTATAACGTATAACGTATAACGTATAACGTATAACGTATAACGTATAACGTATAACGTATAACGTATAACGTATAACGTATAACGTATAACGTATAACGTATAACGTATAACGTATAACGTATAACGTATAACGTATAACGTATAACGTATAACGTATAACGTATAACGTATAACGTATAACGTATAACGTATAACGTATAACGTATAACGTATAACGTATAACGTATAACGTATAACGTATAACGTATAACGTATAACGTATAACGTATAACGTATAACGTATAACGTATAACGTATAACGTATAACGTATAACGTATAACGTATAACGTATAACGTATAACGTATAACGTATAACGTATAACGTATAACGTATAACGTATAACGTATAACGTATAACGTATAACGTATAACGTATAACGTATAACGTATAACGTATAACGTATAACGTATAACGTATAACGTATAACGTATAACGTATAACGTATAACGTATAACGTATAACGTATAACGTATAACGTATAACGTATAACGTATAACGTATAACGTATAACGTATAACGTATAACGTATAACGTATAACGTATAACGTATAACGTATAACGTATAACGTATAACGTATAACGTATAACGTATAACGTATAACGTATAACGTATAACGTATAACGTATAACGTATAACGTATAACGTATAACGTATAACGTATAACGTATAACGTATAACGTATAACGTATAACGTATAACGTATAACGTATAACGTATAACGTATAACGTATAACGTATAACGTATAACGTATAACGTATAACGTATAACGTATAACGTATAACGTATAACGTATAACGTATAACGTATAACGTATAACGTATAACGTATAACGTATAACGTATAACGTATAACGTATAACGTATAACGTATAACGTATAACGTATAACGTATAACGTATAACGTATAACGTATAACGTATAACGTATAACGTATAACGTATAACGTATAACGTATAACGTATAACGTATAACGTATAACGTATAACGTATAACGTATAACGTATAACGTATAACGTATAACGTATAACGTATAACGTATAACGTATAACGTATAACGTATAACGTATAACGTATAACGTATAACGTATAACGTATAACGTATAACGTATAACGTATAACGTATAACGTATAACGTATAACGTATAACGTATAACGTATAACGTATAACGTATAACGTATAACGTATAACGTATAACGTATAACGTATAACGTATAACGTATAACGTATAACGTATAACGTATAACGTATAACGTATAACGTATAACGTATAACGTATAACGTATAACGTATAACGTATAACGTATAACGTATAACGTATAACGTATAACGTATAACGTATAACGTATAACGTATAACGTATAACGTATAACGTTTAACGTTAAACATATAACGTATATCGTATAACGTTAAAGGTATAACGTATAACGTATAAAGTATAACGCTAAACATATAACGTATAACGTATAACGTATAACGTATAATGTATAACGTTTACCGTTAAACGTTTACCGTTAAACAGATATCGTATAACGTGTAACGTATAACGTATAACGTATAACGTATAACGTATAACGTATAACGTATAACGTATAACGTATAACGTATAACGTATAACGTATAACGTATAACGTATAACGTATAACGTATAACGTATAACGTTTAACGTTAAACATATAACGTATATCGTATAACGTTAAACGTATAACGTATAACGTATAAAGTATAACGCTAAACATATAACGTATAACGTATAACGTATAACGTATAATGTATAACGTTTACCGTTAAACGTTTACCGTTAAACAGATATCGTATAACGTGTAACGTATAACGTATAACGTATAACGTATAACGTATAACGTATAACGTATAACGTATAACGTATAACGTATAACGTATAACGTATAACGTATAACGTATAACGTATAACGTATAACGTATAACGTATAACGTATAACGTATAACGTATAACGTATAACGTATAACGTATAACGTATAACGTATAACGTATAACGTATAACGTATAACGTATAACGTATAACGTATAACGTATAACGTATAACGTATAACGTATAACGTATAACGTATAACGTATAACGTATAACGTATAACGTATAACGTATAACGTATAACGTATAACGTATAACGTATAACGTATAACGTATAACGTATAACGTATAACGTATAACGTATAACGTATAACGTATAACGTATAACGTATAACGTATAACGTATAACGTATAACGTATAACGTATAACGTATAACGTATAACGTATAACGTATAACGTATAACGTATAACGTATAACGTATAACGTATAACGTATAACGTATAACGTATAACGTATAACGTATAACGTATAACGTATAACGTATAACGTATAACGTATAACGTATAACGTATAACGTATAACGTATAACGTATAACGTATAACGTATAACGTATAACGTATAACGTATAACGTATAACGTATAACGTATAACGTATAACGTATAACGTATAACGTATAACGTATAACGTATAACGTATAACGTATAACGTATAACGTATAACGTATAACGTATAACGTATAACGTATAACGTATAACGTATAACGTATAACGTATAACGTATAACGTATAACGTATAACGTATAACGTATAACGTATAACGTATAACGTATAACGTATAACGTATAACGTATAACGTATAACGTATAACGTATAACGTATAACGTATAACGTATAACGTATAACGTATAACGTATAACGTATAACGTATAACGTATAACGTATAACGTATAACGTATAACGTATAACGTATAACGTATAACGTATAACGTATAACGTATAACGTATAACGTATAACGTATAACGTATAACGTATAACGTATAACGTATAACGTATAACGTATAACGTATAACGTATAACGTATAACGTATAACGTATAACGTATAACGTATAACGTATAACGTATAACGTATAACGTATAACGTATAACGTATAACGTATAACGTATAACGTATAACGTATAACGTATAACGTATAACGTATAACGTATAACGTATAACGTATAACGTATAACGTATAACGTATAACGTATAACGTATAACGTATAACGTATAACGTATAACGTATAACGTATAACGTATAACGTATAACGTATAACGTATAACGTATAACGTATAACGTATAACGTATAACGTATAACGTATAACGTATAACGTATAACGTATAACGTATAACGTATAACGTATAACGTATAACGTATAACGTATAACGTATAACGTATAACGTATAACGTATAACGTATAACGTATAACGTATAACGTATAACGTATAACGTATAACGTATAACGTATAACGTATAACGTATAACGTATAACGTATAACGTATAACGTATAACGTATAACGTATAACGTATAACGTATAACGTATAACGTATAACGTATAACGTATAACGTATAACGTATAACGTATAACGTATAACGTATAACGTATAACGTATAACGTATAACGTATAACGTATAACGTATAACGTATAACGTATAACGTATAACGTATAACGTATAACGTATAACGTATAACGTATAACGTATAACGTATAACGTATAACGTATAACGTATAACGTATAACGTATAACGTATAACGTATAACGTATAACGTATAACGTATAACGTATAACGTATAACGTATAACGTATAACGTATAACGTATAACGTATAACGTATAACGTATAACGTATAACGTATAACGTATAACGTATAACGTATAACGTATAACGTATAACGTATAACGTATAACGTATAACGTATAACGTATAACGTATAACGTATAACGTATAACGTATAACGTATAACGTATAACGTATAACGTATAACGTATAACGTATAACGTATAACGTATAACGTATAACGTATAACGTATAACGTATAACGTATAACGTATAACGTATAACGTATAACGTATAACGTATAACGTATAACGTATAACGTATAACGTATAACGTATAACGTATAACGTATAACGTATAACGTATAACGTATAACGTATAACGTATAACGTATAACGTATAACGTATAACGTATAACGTATAACGTATAACGTATAACGTATAACGTATAACGTATAACGTATAACGTATAACGTATAACGTATAACGTATAACGTATAACGTATAACGTATAACGTATAACGTATAACGTATAACGTATAACGTATAACGTATAACGTATAACGTATAACGTATAACGTATAACGTATAACGTATAACGTATAACGTATAACGTATAACGTATAACGTATAACGTATAACGTATAACGTATAACGTATAACGTATAACGTATAACGTATAACGTATAACGTATAACGTATAACGTATAACGTATAACGTATAACGTATAACGTATAACGTATAACGTATAACGTATAACGTATAACGTATAACGTATAACGTATAACGTATAACGTATAACGTATAACGTATAACGTATAACGTATAACGTATAACGTATAACGTATAACGTATAACGTATAACGTATAACGTATAACGTATAACGTATAACGTATAACGTATAACGTATAACGTATAACGTATAACGTATAACGTATAACGTATAACGTATAACGTATAACGTATAACGTATAACGTATAACGTATAACGTATAACGTATAACGTATAACGTATAACGTATAACGTATAACGTATAACGTATAACGTATAACGTATAACGTATAACGTATAACGTATAACGTATAACGTATAACGTATAACGTATAACGTATAACGTATAACGTATAACGTATAACGTATAACGTATAACGTATAACGTATAACGTATAACGTATAACGTATAACGTATAACGTATAACGTATAACGTATAACGTATAACGTATAACGTATAACGTATAACGTATAACGTATAACGTATAACGTATAACGTATAACGTATAACGTATAACGTATAACGTATAACGTATAACGTATAACGTATAACGTATAACGTATAACGTATAACGTATAACGTATAACGTATAACGTATAACGTATAACGTATAACGTATAACGTATAACGTATAACGTATAACGTATAACGTATAACGTATAACGTATAACGTATAACGTATAACGTATAACGTATAACGTATAACGTATAACGTATAACGTATAACGTATAACGTATAACGTATAACGTATAACGTATAACGTATAACGTATAACGTATAACGTATAACGTATAACGTATAACGTATAACGTATAACGTATAACGTATAACGTATAACGTATAACGTATAACGTATAACGTATAACGTATAACGTATAACGTATAACGTATAACGTATAACGTATAACGTATAACGTATAACGTATAACGTATAACGTATAACGTATAACGTATAACGTATAACGTATAACGTATAACGTATAACGTATAACGTATAACGTATAACGTATAACGTATAACGTATAACGTATAACGTATAACGTATAACGTATAACGTATAACGTATAACGTATAACGTATAACGTATAACGTATAACGTATAACGTATAACGTATAACGTATAACGTATAACGTATAACGTATAACGTATAACGTATAACGTATAACGTATAACGTATAACGTATAACGTAGTATAACGTATAACGTGTATAACGTATAACGTATAACGTATAACGTATAACGTATAACGTATAACGTATAACGTATAACGTATAACGTATAACGTATAACGTATAACGTATAACGTATAACGTATAACGTATAACGTATAACGTATAACGTATAACGTATAACGTATAACGTATAACGTATAACGTATAACGTATAACGTATAACGTATAACGTATAACGTATAACGTATAACGTATAACGTATAACGTATAACGTATAACGTATAACGTATAACGTATAACGTATAACGTATAACGTATAACGTATAACGTATAACGTATAACGTATAACGTATAACGTATAACGTATAACGTATAACGTATAACGTATAACGTATAACGTATAACGTATAACGTATAACGTATAACGTATAACGTATAACGTATAACGTATAACGTATAACGTATAACGTATAACGTATAACGTATAACGTATAACGTATAACGTATAACGTATAACGTATAACGTATAACGTATAACGTATAACGTATAACGTATAACGTATAACGTATAACGTATAACGTATAACGTATAACGTATAACGTATAACGTATAACGTATAACGTATAACGTATAACGTATAACGTATAACGTATAACGTATAACGTATAACGTATAACGTATAACGTATAACGTATAACGTATAACGTATAACGTATAACGTATAACGTATAACGTATAACGTATAACGTATAACGTATAACGTATAACGTATAACGTATAACGTATAACGTATAACGTATAACGTATAACGTATAACGTATAACGTATAACGTATAACGTATAACGTATAACGTATAACGTATAACGTATAACGTATAACGTATAACGTATAACGTATAACGTATAACGTATAACGTATAACGTATAACGTATAACGTATAACGTATAACGTATAACGTATAACGTATAACGTATAACGTATAACGTATAACGTATAACGTATAACGTATAACGTATAACGTATAACGTATAACGTATAACGTATAACGTATAACGTATAACGTATAACGTATAACGTATAACGTATAACGTATAACGTATAACGTATAACGTATAACGTATAACGTATAACGTATAACGTATAACGTATAACGTATAACGTATAACGTATAACGTATAACGTATAACGTATAACGTATAACGTATAACGTATAACGTATAACGTATAACGTATAACGTATAACGTATAACGTATAACGTATAACGTATAACGTATAACGTATAACGTATAACGTATAACGTATAACGTATAACGTATAACGTATAACGTATAACGTATAACGTATAACGTATAACGTATAACGTATAACGTATAACGTATAACGTATAACGTATAACGTATAACGTATAACGTATAACGTATAACGTATAACGTATAACGTATAACGTATAACGTATAACGTATAACGTATAACGTATAACGTATAACGTATAACGTATAACGTATAACGTATAACGTATAACGTATAACGTATAACGTATAACGTATAACGTATAACGTATAACGTATAACGTATAACGTATAACGTATAACGTATAACGTATAACGTATAACGTATAACGTATAACGTATAACGTATAACGTATAACGTATAACGTATAACGTATAACGTATAACGTATAACGTATAACGTATAACGTATAACGTATAACGTATAACGTATAACGTATAACGTATAACGTATAACGTATAACGTATAACGTATAACGTATAACGTATAACGTATAACGTATAACGTATAACGTATAACGTATAACGTATAACGTATAACGTATAACGTATAACGTATAACGTATAACGTATAACGTATAACGTATAACGTATAACGTATAACGTATAACGTATAACGTATAACGTATAACGTATAACGTATAACGTATAACGTATAACGTATAACGTATAACGTATAACGTATAACGTATAACGTATAACGTATAACGTATAACGTATAACGTATAACGTATAACGTATAACGTATAACGTATAACGTATAACGTATAACGTATAACGTATAACGTATAACGTATAACGTATAACGTATAACGTATAACGTATAACGTATAACGTATAACGTATAACGTATAACGTATAACGTATAACGTATAACGTATAACGTATAACGTATAACGTATAACGTATAACGTATAACGTATAACGTATAACGTATAACGTATAACGTATAACGTATAACGTATAACGTATAACGTATAACGTATAACGTATAACGTATAACGTATAACGTATAACGTATAACGTATAACGTATAACGTATAACGTATAACGTATAACGTATAACGTATAACGTATAACGTATAACGTATAACGTATAACGTATAACGTATAACGTATAACGTATAACGTATAACGTATAACGTATAACGTATAACGTATAACGTATAACGTATAACGTATAACGTATAACGTATAACGTATAACGTATAACGTATAACGTATAACGTATAACGTATAACGTATAACGTATAACGTATAACGTATAACGTATAACGTATAACGTATAACGTATAACGTATAACGTATAACGTATAACGTATAACGTATAACGTATAACGTATAACGTATAACGTATAACGTATAACGTATAACGTATAACGTATAACGTATAACGTATAACGTATAACGTATAACGTATAACGTATAACGTATAACGTATAACGTATAACGTATAACGTATAACGTATAACGTATAACGTATAACGTATAACGTATAACGTATAACGTATAACGTATAACGTATAACGTATAACGTATAACGTATAACGTATAACGTATAACGTATAACGTATAACGTATAACGTATAACGTATAACGTATAACGTATAACGTATAACGTATAACGTATAACGTATAACGTATAACGTATAACGTATAACGTATAACGTATAACGTATAACGTATAACGTATAACGTATAACGTATAACGTATAACGTATAACGTATAACGTATAACGTATAACGTATAACGTATAACGTATAACGTATAACGTATAACGTATAACGTATAACGTATAACGTATAACGTATAACGTATAACGTATAACGTATAACGTATAACGTATAACGTATAACGTATAACGTATAACGTATAACGTATAACGTATAACGTATAACGTATAACGTATAACGTATAACGTATAACGTATAACGTATAACGTATAACGTATAACGTATAACGTATAACGTATAACGTATAACGTATAACGTATAACGTATAACGTATAACGTATAACGTATAACGTATAACGTATAACGTATAACGTATAACGTATAACGTATAACGTATAACGTATAACGTATAACGTATAACGTATAACGTATAACGTATAACGTATAACGTATAACGTATAACGTATAACGTATAACGTATAACGTATAACGTATAACGTATAACGTATAACGTATAACGTATAACGTATAACGTATAACGTATAACGTATAACGTATAACGTATAACGTATAACGTATAACGTATAACGTATAACGTATAACGTATAACGTATAACGTATAACGTATAACGTATAACGTATAACGTATAACGTATAACGTATAACGTATAACGTATAACGTATAACGTATAACGTATAACGTATAACGTATAACGTATAACGTATAACGTATAACGTATAACGTATAACGTATAACGTATAACGTATAACGTATAACGTATAACGTATAACGTATAACGTATAACGTATAACGTATAACGTATAACGTATAACGTATAACGTATAACGTATAACGTATAACGTATAACGTATAACGTATAACGTATAACGTATAACGTATAACGTATAACGTATAACGTATAACGTATAACGTATAACGTATAACGTATAACGTATAACGTATAACGTATAACGTATAACGTATAACGTATAACGTATAACGTATAACGTATAACGTATAACGTATAACGTATAACGTATAACGTATAACGTATAACGTATAACGTATAACGTATAACGTATAACGTATAACGTATAACGTATAACGTATAACGTATAACGTATAACGTATAACGTATAACGTATAACGTATAACGTATAACGTATAACGTATAACGTATAACGTATAACGTATAACGTATAACGTATAACGTATAACGTATAACGTATAACGTATAACGTATAACGTATAACGTATAACGTATAACGTATAACGTATAACGTATAACGTATAACGTATAACGTATAACGTATAACGTATAACGTATAACGTATAACGTATAACGTATAACGTATAACGTATAACGTATAACGTATAACGTATAACGTATAACGTATAACGTATAACGTATAACGTATAACGTATAACGTATAACGTATAACGTATAACGTATAACGTATAACGTATAACGTATAACGTATAACGTATAACGTATAACGTATAACGTATAACGTATAACGTATAACGTATAACGTATAACGTATAACGTATAACGTATAACGTATAACGTATAACGTATAACGTATAACGTATAACGTATAACGTATAACGTATAACGTATAACGTATAACGTATAACGTATAACGTATAACGTATAACGTATAACGTATAACGTATAACGTATAACGTATAACGTATAACGTATAACGTATAACGTATAACGTATAACGTATAACGTATAACGTATAACGTATAACGTATAACGTATAACGTATAACGTATAACGTATAACGTATAACGTATAACGTATAACGTATAACGTATAACGTATAACGTATAACGTATAACGTATAACGTATAACGTATAACGTATAACGTATAACGTATAACGTATAACGTATAACGTATAACGTATAACGTATAACGTATAACGTATAACGTATAACGTATAACGTATAACGTATAACGTATAACGTATAACGTATAACGTATAACGTATAACGTATAACGTATAACGTATAACGTATAACGTATAACGTATAACGTATAACGTATAACGTATAACGTATAACGTATAACGTATAACGTATAACGTATAACGTATAACGTATAACGTATAACGTATAACGTATAACGTATAACGTATAACGTATAACGTATAACGTATAACGTATAACGTATAACGTATAACGTATAACGTATAACGTATAACGTATAACGTATAACGTATAACGTATAACGTATAACGTATAACGTATAACGTATAACGTATAACGTATAACGTATAACGTATAACGTATAACGTATAACGTATAACGTGTATAACGTATAACGTATAACGTATAACGTATAACGTATAACGTATAACGTATAACGTATAACGTATGACGTGTATAACGTATAACGTATAACGTATAACGTATAACGTGTATAACGTATAACGTGTATAACGTATAACGTATAACGTATAACGTGTATAACGTATAACGTATAACGTATAACGTGTATAACGTATAACGTATAACGTGTATAACGTGTATAACGTATAACGTATAACGTGTATAACGTATAACGTGTATAACGTGTATAACGTGTATAACGTATAACGTATAACGTATAACGTATAACGTATAACGTATAACGTATAACGTATAACGTATAACGTATAACGTATAACGTATAACGTATAACGTATAACGTATAACGTATAACGTATAACGTATAACGTATAACGTATAACGTATAACGTATAACGTATAACGTATAACGTATAACGTATAACGTATAACGTATAACGTATAACGTATAACGTATAACGTATAACGTATAACGTATAACGTATAACGTATAACGTATAACGTATAACGTATAACGTATAACGTATAACGTATAACGTATAACGTATAACGTATAACGTATAACGTATAACGTATAACGTATAACGTATAACGTATAACGTATAACGTATAACGTATAACGTATAACGTATAACGTATAACGTATAACGTATAACGTATAACGTATAACGTATAACGTATAACGTATAACGTATAACGTATAACGTATAACGTATAACGTATAACGTATAACGTATAACGTATAACGTGTATAACGTATAACGTATAACGTATAACGTATAACGTATAACGTATAACGTATAACGTATAACGTATAACGTATAACGTATAACGTATAACGTATAACGTATAACGTATAACGTATAACGTATAACGTATAACGTATAACGTATAACGTATAACGTATAACGTATAACGTATAACGTATAACGTATAACGTATAACGTATAACGTATAACGTATAACGTATAACGTATAACGTATAACGTATAACGTATAACGTATAACGTATAACGTATAACGTATAACGTATAACGTATAACGTATAACGTATAACGTATAACGTATAACGTATAACGTATAACGTATAACGTATAACGTATAACGTATAACGTATAACGTATAACGTATAACGTATAACGTATAACGTATAACGTATAACGTATAACGTATAACGTATAACGTATAACGTATAACGTATAACGTATAACGTATAACGTATAACGTATAACGTATAACGTATAACGTATAACGTATAACGTATAACGTATAACGTATAACGTATAACGTATAACGTATAACGTATAACGTATAACGTATAACGTATAACGTATAACGTATAACGTATAACGTATAACGTATAACGTATAACGTATAACGTATAACGTATAACGTATAACGTATAACGTATAACGTATAACGTATAACGTATAACGTATAACGTATAACGTATAACGTATAACGTATAACGTATAACGTATAACGTATAACGTATAACGTATAACGTATAACGTATAACGTATAACGTATAACGTATAACGTATAACGTATAACGTATAACGTATAACGTATAACGTATAACGTATAACGTATAACGTA